>KI921127.1:0-16969 GCA_000473525.2 Anopheles melas | reverse complement strand
TCACGGAAGAACTTGTCGTTCAACCAACCCGGAGCCTCAAGCTCGTCTTGATTGTACGCCATGCTGGTAGCCCACTTCAAATATTAAATAAGTATGCACAGCTCTACACGGTATAGCGATACGATCGTGGTAACAGCGTCTACGAGACTATCTTCCAGTAATGAACATCTTATCTTTAAATAGAATTGTGCTTTCTACAGTGTTTATCTGTTCTTTTGCTCTAGTGTGCGAAAACTTATACATCATAGCAGTAGGTATATTTGCTAATCCACTCGAGGAATACGCCTTGTCATTCGATTCTATCAAACACTATTCGCTGTTTTTTTTAAACCATTCCCCATTTAGTATCTCTTGACTAACCTCTCCTGACGAAGGTATGATTTCTTACACTCTTTGTCGTTCAGTACCGGGTAATTGTATTAAATCTTAAGTACTACTGCAAAAGAAATTGCTCCTTTTTGGAAAGCTATTTTCTATCAAACTAACCGTGTTGAAAACGATACAAAATCTTAATTCAAGAGTGTTTTTTGTATCAAAGCCACTTCACCTGCCAGTTTTTGTAGGTTTCGTTGTTTTTAAAATTCGCAAATTTCAAGGTAATAGAGCCAAAAAAGGAAATATCAATCTTCTGATTATTTTCTCTCTCAAAAGATGAATTGTTCCTCAAGTTTGAGACAAACCGTTACAAGTAAAGTGTAAAAAATATCTAGCACAAGATTTGAAGAAAATAGTAAACTGACTTAAAAATTGGTGTTTACTTTTAAGCGTATGATATTTCATACGCTGAGCTACTGTAGCATACCTACAATACAGAACTTAATATAAACCACACTATCAGCTATATACACATTGTAACACACTTTGGAAAGCTAAATTACACTATTGTAACACATTCATTAGAACACATCAGCCCACATCAATCCACACCATAGCAACACCCAGATCATACCGTTGATAGAAAAAACAATTAAGACACACTTATCGAAAACAACCGAAACGCGCAGCATAAGCAATCGGCATGCCAATTATGAATAAAACCAACTCCGACCATGGCAGGCCAGATTCGTTCGGACTGTCAAGATAGGACGTTACGCAGCCAAAAATCTTCGCCTTCTAACAACGTCTTCTATTACAGCAACCAATGCACAACATATATTTGATTGAAGTATGATGTGGGTTTGCACGTTTCATGTTGTTCATATTTTTATTTCATATTTTTACCAGTACCACACATCGTGATTCTGAACATAATTCTAATGAATTATTAACATTCTAATGAATTGAGTGCCGATCTCGTAGTACAGTCGTCAACTCGTACGTCTTAATAACATGCTCGTCATGGGTTCAAGCCCCATGCCAAATGGTGTGACTATCGTGCTATGAGGGGATCCAAAAGTCACTGAAAGCCAAGCCCCCAAGCAGTGATACAGGCAGGCCTTGACCGACAACGGTTGTTGAGCCAAAAGAAGAAGAAGAATGAATTGAGTGAGAAAGGGGAGGGCAGACTGAGAGGGAGAGAGAGAGAGAATAGAAGAGAGAGAGACAGAGAGAGACAGAGAGAGACAGAGAGAGAAAAAACTTTTTTACTTTTTTCTTTGGCTCAACAACCGTTGTCGGTCAAGGCCTGCCTGTACCACTTGTGTGGGCTTGGCTTTCAGTGACTGATTGATTTCCCCCCATAGCAGGATAGTCAGTCCTACGTATGGCGGCACGGTCTATTTGGGGATCGAACCCATGACGGGCATGTTGTTAAGTCGTACGAGTTGACGACTGTACTACGAGACCGGAATTCGTAGAGAGAAAAAACTACCATACTATTTTTACTTAACCAATTTATTTCGTTATGTTTCATCCATACAAGCAGCAGTTATAAAGAAGCACATGCGTGTAGTATTGTAATTCCAGTATTTCGTTTACCAACACTACAATGCAATTTCTAAAAGGAAAAATAAATCAAAAACAGAATCCGATAAATCGATAGATCAATGCAAAACATCACAAAGTAGTATTAGTCGTTTGTTAAAGTTCCTTGGTGAAGCAATCGTGTTAGCTCGGTATGCATAATCTTCTTGTACTCTTCATTTTTCGTCACAGGATGTTCTAGTTCACCCTTTAGTAATGCCTCAACATCGATCGCACATTGATCCATGAACCGGTAAGACATAAAAGCCGCATAGTGGAACAGTTCTGAAAATAAGGGATCATGATTTTACTATTCAAACTAAACGTAGCATACAAATAGTACCCACCAAGTCCAGCACATCGTATTAGTTCTATGTTCAAGTCTTGCAGGGATGGTATGTTTCTTTTAAACCCCAGCCGTTTCAATAGATTGCTGTACTGTTGATGATACAAATAAACCAACTCAGAGCGATAATTGTCCTTAATTTCTTGCGTTGGTATTAGATCCAGCATATAGTACAAATCAATGGCCGGCGAGGTCCAGCAGCAGATTTGATAATCAAGTAAGATGGTTTCAGTATGTCGTCCGTGAGCGTCAAGCTGATGGAGCAGATTCTTTGTATGGCAATCGCCATGTATTAATACGCTTTGTATCGATTTCGTTGGCTTAAAAATGCTGTCAAAAAAATCTCGCAGGTTCTGCTGAAACTTCACTAAAGGCTTGGCAAATTGCGCAAATTCCGGATACAACTCTGTAAGCTGCATCAAATCTCCAAACCCTTTTCTAACTAATCCTTCTAAGCCCAAAAACTTATGAGCCATCGTATGACGAAATTTGGTCACAACTGTAGTATCCTGTCCGAAAAGAAAAGTTGTAGTAATTTGTAGCAATCAATATTACGTTAGAACCTACAAAGCTTTCCAGGATCACGGACGCTGCATGCAGCATGGCTACATTTTTCACTATCGGCTTCATGTCGTCCAGTGTGTTGATAAGATCACCCTCGACCCATCCTTGACCACTAATATCCTCCAAAATAAGGATAGTGTGCGGCTTTAGCGTACCATAGATGTATCTACAATATGATTCCGTGCGTTAGTCATTCTTGCAAAATTCTGAAGACAATTTTGTCTACCGGGGATACTTATACTCCTCTCCTATTTCCTTCAACAAACGTGTCACTTCTGGTAGAACCTTGCTGTACATCTCGATTTCTACCACAAACAAACCATCGTCGTCAAGCAGATCTTTCATCAATCCGTCTGCTTCAGGCTTCGTTTTCATGATAATATCAACAAACTTTTCCTCTGCTAAGCGGTTTGATTGATACGTAACGGTGGTCCGGAACATTACACTACCATAGTGATCTTTTTTGCTCGTACCAGGACGTAAAATGCAGGCACTGGTCAGCTCGATCGACGAATCGTTATTTGATTCGCGCATCACATCACGGAAGAACTCGTCGTTCAACCAGGCCGGGGCCTCAGGCTGGTCTCTAAGGCACGACATGATAGCTATCCAGAATAAACTACGAGTAAAGATGTATCACGCAAGAGCTTGATCAATGTAGATATGTCGTTAGCGGAAACCACCCAACTTTGTTCAACTTTTTACGGATATGGATGAATCTTGATCAATGTAGATATGTCGTTAGCGGAAACCACCCAACTTTGTTCAACTTTTTACGGATATGGATGAATTCAATACCCAGTGCAAACACACTTTTGCGAGCAAGGCTTATCGGTTAGCAAAATATGATCAACAATACCAATCTAGCAGCACCTCGTTTTATGCTTGAAATTTGTTCCATCTAATAAATATCGTTGTAGAACGAATGAATAATGTTCTAACAGCACCCTTTGCAGTTAGTTTTGGTCTGGGATAGCATGTTTCCTTTTGTGATAAACTATAGTAACTTAAGTGTTATAAATAGAAATACAGTCTGTTCACGGGGTACGCGGCTCTCGACTTATGTGGATTCGGATATACCCGGTTTTCTTAATTGACTGTTTGATGTGTCTAATCAGTACAATTTGCTTCAAGCAATGTCAAATGTAAAATAAATTGATTTTTTACTAATATTTTTAAACTAATTAAAAACAAAAGTATCAACATTTTTTGCAAGTCTTGTTTTAAATAAATTATGAAGTATTAAGAGTATTAAATTTAATAAAATACTCCCCTTTATTGAGTGCATTTTAGCTGAAATGCGTGATATTCGACTAACGCAGATATTTGAATACAGACAGAATACTTAAAGAGAGTATATTGGAATCAGAATGTAGATCCACTGTAATACCACCTTATGCACCCGATGCAACACAACACAAGTGCTCGATAAATCGTGTTCTATGATTCTAACGACTAGACATTACGTATTTAACGTGACTGTCCTGTTTACTAAACGAAAAGTTCAAATGTTTATATAATATAGCTCAACAAGCTCTTGATTTCAAACTTCGTGGCCGCGAAATTCTTGGTCACAAACTTCTTGGTCGTATTGTTGGTTGTATCGACGACGCTAAAGTCTTAAAATTATTAGTTACAAAGTTCTAGGTCGCTAAATTCTTGGTCGCTCAATTTTGCAACTGTCACATATTTTGGGTTTTGCGACAATCGTAGTACAGTCGTCAACTCGTACAACATGTCCGTCATGGGTGCAAGCCCCGAATGAACCGTGCTCTCATGCGTAGGGCTGACAATCCTACTATGGGTTTAACAATAAGTCGCTGAAAGCCAAGCCCACTAGTGATACAGACTAGTGTTGTGTAATTCAGATTCAGATTCATGAATCTGAATGAATCTTTGGAATGATTCAATCAATCTGAATCCCGATTGGATCCGTTGAATTCCGCGTGCGTAACAAATGCATTGTTTTAAAGGTATTAAAAAAAAACGTTAGCAGAACTATTGTCTTTTTAGAAGGTCCTATGTCGTTTGAGGTATCAAATAATTGAATTTATGAATAATTGAACTGAACGACCGAAACGGTTTTTCAGGGGTTGACAAAATATTAACCAATAACAAACAACAAATTTGTGTAAAATAGGTATAAAATGTAAACAATTATGAGAATAAAATCAGTGTTGAAACTAAAGCGCTTTATCTACCTCTAGTTACTCCGAAGTCAGCTTCGTGTGTAACATTCTATGTTCGGTTTTCTACTATGTTTCCCGTTTTTGCATCAGCTGTGTTTGGTCAGCCTATCTATGATTTAACAGCCATGTGGAACATGCCACAAGACTAATAATGTTGTAAAGACATTTTATGATTAAAAGTGAATAAATGTTATCAACTTTATGTTTCTTTGTAGTTTGTTGTAGTTTGATGGAGTTTAAAAAAGTAGATTATTACATATTGAAGTACTTTTTGCGAAAATTTTTAAATCCAGCTTGCAAATTCGAATCGATGCAAACTTCTAGATTAATTCTCTAATTTTCTATTATACCATGGTATAGAAATCTCCTTAACTCGGTCTTCATCGTTTCTTTAAACTCTTCTACTTTCAATGCCGGGTTGTCTGTGCGTCCCAGAAAGAATGCTTCGGAGTCCACTTTCGATAAATCGGTATGCAGGAAGGCAGAAAACACAATATAATGGTAGAGTTCTGAAAAGGATATGAAAAAAAAAATAAAAAAATTGTCAACAAAGTCACGTCTCATCTTGCCATCTTTCCCATTTACCCAATTCTGCTTTCCTTAGCAGCTCAACCTGCAACTCAGTTAATGTCGGAACACAACCACGATAGTTCAACTGTCGTAGCAGACGGGCAAACTTTTGATGGTAACGATAAATGATCTCATCACGATGAGCGTTTTTTACCGATTGCTCCGGTATCATGTAGGTAAGGTAGTACAAATCGACCACCGGCGAAGACCAGCTGCACATCTGATAGTCCACAAAAATTGTATCGACGATTTTGCCACCGGACTGTAGGTGAAGCAAATTTTTAAAATGAAAATCACCGTGTATCAACACATTGGCCAATGTTTCACTAGGTGAATATGCCGCTTGCAAAATGTCATCGATCTTAGCGTGAAAATGTTCTACCGGGGCGACAAACTCTTGAAGCTCCGCCGTCTCACTAAGAAAGGAGATAAATGAACGAAAACAGCTGTCCGTCATACCTCGCATCGAGCATAATATTTTCGCAATGGTGCACTGATACTGGGACGCAAAGGTAGGATCCTGCAAATACATTGATTCCATAGATGAGAACAGTGTGTGTGGATCGTATCCAAGATAACAAATTCTTTACCTTCTCTTGTAGTACGACAGAGGCTGCATGGAACTTGGCAATTGCATCTATGGTTGGCTCCAATTCGGAAAAACTTTTTACCAACCCATCCATTGTCCATCCCTGTGAGCTCACATCCTCCAGAATAATTATCGTGTGTGGCTTGTGAGATGCAAACACCAATCTGTGTAAAAATTAGTTTTATTTTCTATTCAAAAAGCTCAAACGATCGCGTTTGTACGATGCTGTACTTGGGATATTGATACTCCTCACCAATGCCTCGCATTAGTGCTGCCATTTGAGGCAGCACTTCCGTGTACATCAGGATTTCTTTGCCAAAAAAATCATCACCATCAAGCAGATCTTTCTTGAACCCGTCTGTGTCTGGCTTAATCTTCATGATGAGATTGATCGTTTTCTTCACGTTCGCGGTGCAATAGTATTGTAATGTCGTTCGGTACATAACGCTTGCAAAATGATCGCCAGCTTTGGTACCCGGCCGGAGCACACACGCACCGATGAGACGAACGTTCGAATCACATTCTAGCTTACACAAAACATGCCGAAAATAATCATCATTTAACCACTCTGGTGAGGAAAGTTCATCGTGATTGAACTGCATCGTTTGAACGGACGCACCTTACAACACCGAACAGTTGTGGTGGACTGAGTCAGCTTAGAGCACTCGATAGCGATTGTAGAATCTTAAATGTTGGAAGAAAACAATCGCCACGCTTGTAGTGGTGCAGGCAATGAGCTGTGTTACGTGGACAAACAATTTTTCGTTATATGTGTGATTTTCATTCCGTTCGCGCCAGGGTTGCCAAAGCGTTGCAGGGTCACGCAATCGTATTGCAAACCATAAACAAGTAATCAAATCGTCCAAAAATATATAAAAAAAGAAAATGTAATGTGATAATTCAGAGCCAAAACAGAAATAAATTTGCAGCCAAACGTATTCAATATTTAAAGAGACGTTTATTTTGAAGACATCATCATGTGAACCTTATGCTGGTATAATAATAATTGTAATATCGTTATTATTTCTTTTAAATCCAATTCAAAATATATTATTATTATTTCATTAACATTATATATTAATATATTAATATATTAATTTTATTAACATTTGTATGCATCATATGCAACTGTCCATTAGTGTAACGAAGGTTTTCACCATTACAATGATCGAATATACAGCATACTGCTCTATACATTGGCAAATCTTGCTCACGCTCAATCTCCTGCTGAGTTGCGATAAGATAACATTATGTAATTATCTTTTTGTTTATTTCCACTCTTCCATACACCCTTCACTATCGCAATCTGCTCACGTGGTTCTTCAGAAAGGTCCCAAACATACCAAGCCAGAGCTGCAGCAAAGAGCATGCTACGGCTCCATCACACCCTGATGCAGAAACTTTGTCAGCACTTCGCGCATCACACGCCGATAGACAGGACTGCTTGCCGCCGGATTACTTCCCTTGCCCGACAGCAATGCTTCAAAGTCGATCTTTGAACGATCGACAAACCGATACGGATACAGTGCCACGTAATGGAATAGCTCAATGGCGCCTTTGCGAAGCAACTCAATATGCAGTTCCTGCAGGGACGTGACACGGCCAAGCCATCCAAGCTGACGCAACAGCCGTCGAATCTCTTCATAGTACAGATATACCATTGCGTCGCGGTGCTGCTCCTTCACCGACTGATCGACAATCGTATCGAGCAGATAGTATAGATCGACGACCGGTGTAGTCCAGCTACAGATTTGATAGTCTATCAGCATCGTATCCTGCACCTGTCCGTTCGGCCTCTGCTGGTGGAGTAGATTTTTCGAATGGAAATCCCCATGCACTAGCACGTTTATGCACTCCGACGATGGGCGGTAGCTTTCGATGAGATGATGGAGCAATTTCCCTTGCAATTTTTGTACGGGAAGGACTAGGTGTGCAAACTCTTCAGTTGATCGCATGAAGTCCAATAGGTCGTTGAAGCTTTTCTTTAACATTCCATCGAGCGCTTTAAACTTATCGGCCACATCACAGCGGTGTCGGTTGGCAAACGATGAATCCTACATAAGTGAAGCGGTTAGATTGATCCTCTTTCTCTGATCACCACAAACTTACATCTTGCTCCATCACGACAGATGCTGCATGGAATTTAGCAATAGCTTTGATAGCCGGTACCACTTCCTCGAACGATGTGATGTACCCACCAGTCTGCCAACCTTTGGCATTGACGTCTTCCAGGATCAAGATAGTGTGTGGCTTTTCCGATGCATAAATAAGCCTAAAATCGCAAAACAGTTGGTGTGTGTCAATGGCCTGCCCGAATCACAATCGTCTGTCGATTGCCACCTACCTAGGATAGTTAAATGTTTCTCCGATTTCTTCCAACCTCCGTTTCATCTCCGGCAACACTTGGCTGTAAATGCGTATCTCCCTGTGGAACAGATCACCCTCCTCTAGTACATCTTTTTTCAGCCCCGGCTGGTACGGTTTGATCTTCATGATCACATCGACAGACGCCTCCTTACCTTGCTGACATCGGTAGTGAATTGTCGTTCGGTACATAACACTCGCGAAATGTTCACCGGGCTTTGTGCCAGGGCGTAACCTGCATCCGTGACACAGCCGAGCATTGGGATCCCGCGTGAATTCACGTATCACTTGAAGAAAAAAATCATCATTCAACCAAACAGGTGAGTTGTTCTCATCCCTAGGGACCTCCATTTTAAATAAATCAATAAAAAGGCAAAAACTTAAACCAGCGAAAAGTACACTAAACGTTCACCAGTCTATCGCAACATTACTCAACGAGGTTCGATTTGTACTGGGTGTATTTATAACATGATGGCTCCCCTCCCAAAAGGCCTACAATGTACCATTGGGAAGCAGTATCATGATGAAGTGACGGCGATAAGATGATGTTCCGAAACATGCACGCGGTCAGCATTGTTGTAGCGTGTGAAACATTTTTCATCACACTCCCACTGAAGGTTTTCGAAGACGGCCAGATACATCAACACAGATACTAAGACATCAATTCACATGGAATTAAACAATATTGTTTTACTATGTTGGTGGTCAGAGCTTATCAACATCAAAACCAAACACTTAATGTTTCAACTCTATTTTAAATGCTGAAAATACCCGGCGAGTTTCTCAAGAAGGTATTTATGGCACCGTTTCCATCTTTCGTCTCAACGCCCTATGAATCATCGCTAAACAGCTGCCAACGCTAAGCAGGACAAAAAAAAACACACTGTCTGCCAAAAATGGTCATTGAAATGAGCCCTTTTTTATTGCCTTATCACGATTTCCGGAAGGCTTTTCCCACTCTGCCGGCCTCTGCTGCCCCTAACAGATACGGCAGTCGAAGCCGACTGGATATGGAAGCATCAAAACTACGCGCGCAAAGATAAGACCACCACCCAAGCGAACTGTTGTCCACCGTCATTCCACTCCTAACGAAGCGTCATCGATGCCAAACCATTGTATAAAAGCTAACCGGTTTTTGGGAATCACCTTCAGTCGAAGTTCAAACGCGCACCTTCAATCATAGAGCGTTAGCATTACGCAGCACTTTTGGCGATATTTGCTTTTTTTTCGCTCTTCGCACTCTACACATTACAAAGCGTTGAAAATGGGTGAAACCGCTCCGGAAGTCAAGCCAGCCTCACCGCCAGAATGGGTTACCAGGGCCTATTTGGAGACGATTTTGCGCAAATTCGAAGGGGACAAAGATTTGCACGTCACCGGCATGGAGAGCACACCGGTTGGTAAACCGGGCGAATATTTGGCTAGCCAGCTGTTTCGTGTCACCGTCCATTACCATGGAACCAAGAGGAACGAAACGGATGGTGGGGAGGGTAGTGCTAAAAAATTGGTGATCAAAATTGAACCCGACAAGGGTGTTGTGGCTGACACCATGGATAGTACACTGTTTAAAACGGAACTGAAAATGTACGGCGAATTTCTGCCCAAGATGGAACGCCTACTGGCTGACAATGAACGTCCAGTGCCGCTACCGAAATGTGTTCATGTCAGTGCAACGCCCCAGCCCATCATCATTCTGGAGGATCTTGCATCGGACGGTTGGAAGGGACACGATCTGATCGAAAGCTTCGAAGAGGTGAAACCAATCACGACCGCTATCGCACGCTTTCATGCGGCTTCATTCTATCTCAGCAAAAACGTAAGTACCGCCGATCACGATCGCCTTTCGATGACGCCCTTTAACCGAGTTTTATTTCCTTTCCACTCCACAGAAGACAGATTTTGAAGAGTTCCAAACAGACCTGTTCAAAAACAAGCATCCCGTGCTTGAATGGATGTTTGGCAACAATCTAAAAGCCTTCATCGAGTCTCTGCGCGCCTGGTCCGGGTGCGAACGGTTTGTGGAGCCGTTCGAGCGTGCCTACGCTGACTATTGCGATCGGCTGCACGATATCTACTGCTGCAAAACACCCGGCCGCCTGTACAATGTACTGAACCATGGCGATTTTCATGCTAAAAATCTGCTGCACCAGTTCAACGACGAGGGCGGTATTGCCGAGTCACGGTTTCTCGACTTTCAGGCATGTTGTTGGTCTACGCCCGCGATCGACCTGTACTACCTGCTGAACAATATCGTACACTACAAGGTGAAGGCGGCCCACAAGGAGGAGATCATTTCCTTCTATCATGCCCAGTTTACTGCCGCACTGAAAGCGATCGGGTACCTGGGCTACATCCCGACGATGCTCGATCTGCAGATTGAGCTGCTGCGGAACGGGTTCCTTGGTAAGTGTAATGGACAAGCAGCAATGCCGCTCGGCAATGGTGACTTCGTGAGTGACAGTTTCCGATTTCCACAGATATTCTGCACTACACCTGCTTCCTACAGTTTCGCTTTATCGACTTCACCAAAATTCCCCCGGAAAAGCTTGCCACCGGCCAAGTGGGTAATCTGGGGCTGGAGAGTGAGGAGTACCAAACGCTGATGAAATCATTAATTCCTGGCTATGTGTACAAAGGACTTTTGGAGTAGCGATGAGTGATTTTTCGAATATTATAACCATAAGATTATAAAACATTGACACAATAAATAAATTAATTTGAACTAAATTGTGATGCTTGAATAATCAAAGTAGAACAAACATGGTTTATATTTAAAATAGTACAACGAATGCATTTGTGCGACGATCAGTACAAGTCTTCGTTATCGGCACACCTGTAGATTACGTGCAGCTAGACACATCACCTCCATTTCACATCACTAATAAGTTGCATTTAACAAATCATTCGATCATGCATCATGAATTCGAATACGACTCAGAAGCAAAAGTTCAAATCAGCACGTGTGTTCCACTGATTGTTTGCATCGGTTCACATGTCAGCTTCGTGTTTTGTACCGTAGGATCACGCTTTTCTCTGCCGATTACACGAAAAACATGAGATTATTTAGAAACAGCTTCACAGAACAATCGAACATAAAACACGCCACTTCGAGGGCCATGTATCAGCTGAATGCAATAAAGGTTATCTTGGGACATATTTTACCGTACACCTGAATTGTACACCTTATACGTTATATACTGTTTGGGGCCGTTTGGGGGATGATAAGATACCTGCAAAACGTACACAATATCCGGTATTTGAGATAAATAGAAACCCTCGCGAGCTTGAAGCGGAACATTCCCTTTCGTGTTGCTCTAACTTTTCGTTTGTCGTTGGGGTGTACAGTCTGCTTAAGATACTCACCCGTGACAGGATGCATTTAGCCAACAAGGATCCAACGACCTGGCTTACCGGTCAACTTTTCCAGAAGGCGCTAACCCAATACACCACTGACCGCAGCTTGGAGGTGGAAGACGTTCATCTGGCAGTGCATGGTAACGCTGCCCAGCAGTACGCCAGCACGATCTATCGGGCGTGCGTGAGCTATCGTAGCCGTGGGAAAACGGAATCGATCAAACTGATCGTGAAACTGGTCGCTTCGAAAGTGAACAGCCTAGCGGACGAGCTAACGTTCGACACTGAGCTGAAGGTGTACCGGGACTATCTGTCCAAGATGGAAACAATGCTGGGCGATGATGCTAAGACGTGCAAGTTTGGTCCAAAGTAAATGTGAGGGTTAAACGTTCAAACGTTCAAATGTGCTAATGGTTTTGACTCTCCACTGCAGGCTAATCTACTCCGCCGACGATCCAGTGCCGCATTTGATTTTGGAGGACTTGGTGAGCCAGCAGTTCGTGCACAGCTGCAAGCTGCTCGATGTGGACGATGCAAAGATAGTGTTAATTAAATTGGCCCAGTTTCACGCGACATCATACAGTTTAACCAACACTAGTGCGGTATAGCTTTAGAAAAGCTCTCCAATTGCCTGTAATCCTAAACATTCCCACAACTTGCTTTGCATTTATTACAGGCCAACTCTCTGGACGCATTAAACAACGGGTTGTTTAAACAGAAACCCTCGGATGGTGTAAAGTTTATGTTGGAAAACTTTACCCTCTTCGCGGAGGTGCTATCGCAATGGGATGGTTACGCGAAGTATGCGGAACGCTTGAAGAACATTCAACCAACGTTTATGGAGCGTGGTGCAGCGATATACAGGGGCCGTGGGTTCGGATTCCATGTGCTCAACCACGGTGATTTTCATTACAATAACATGCTGTTCAAGCTGGACCAAGATCGTCGGGTGGAAGATACAGTATTCGTGAGTAATTCAAGTATCATTCACACTCAAGCAGTTCTTCAAGCCATTTTCCTACACCCTTTCTCCGGTACAGTACGACTTCCAGCTCAGCTGTTGGACCACGCCGGCAGTGGATCTTCTATACTTTCTCTACTTCATCTGCAACCGTAAAACGCGTGACTCCCAGCGACATGCCCTGATACAGCTATATCATCAGGAGTTTACGCGCACCCTGGACACGGTCGGATACATGGGAAAAGTTCCAACGCTGCTGGATATAAATTGCGACCTGCAGCGTGCAGGATTCCTGGAGGTTGTTCTGGCGATCTGTTTTGTACCGTTTCTGTTTGCCGATTACAACCAAACCCTCAATGTGTATGGTAACGAGGAGGAGGCCCGTGCGTATCGTCGCGCACTCTACAATGGTTCTCAGTTTAAGGAAGTTATTCTTCCCCTTCTACCCTACTTTCTATACAAAGGTTACTTAGATTAGCAAACGGAGAAATCATTGCAATAAAGTGACACACGCACATTACGATCGGTGGCATTTATTCAGCCCAATCGCGTTCATCCTCAGTCCAGATAACCTTTCCGATCGTAAAAGTTTAACAGATACTCCATGCGATCTTGGTACTTGGGATGGGAGAATAGTCGCTTCCGAAACGCGATCGCTTCCTCCGTGCGGCCCAACAGACCGCCCAGGTCAGCATTGGTCGTATCCTCCAGCAGGCGCAGCGGTATGAGAAAAGTAGAAAACATCACCCCATTGTGGCCCTTGCGCAACATCTCCACCTGTATGTCCAGCAGGGTCGGTACCCGCTTGGCGTACTTTAGCTTGGTCAGCGTGTCCACCAGCTCGCCGTGGTAGTGCTGCAGCAGCAGATCAAAGTCCTCCACTGTCACGTCGTTCGATGCGGAAGTGAACAGCAGATAGCTCAGATCGATGGCCGGTGAGCCGAAGAACCCGGTGGCGTAGTCAACCAGTATTGCGTCGGTCGGCTTGCCACTCGGTTCCGTCTTAAGCATCACGTTGTTCACCCACAGGTCGCCATGGTTGAGCACGTTGAAGTCGGTTTCGGTGCGCGTGTACACCCGGCACCCTTTGGCGATGATGGTTTTTTCCAGCGCACACAGCTTTTCCGCTATTTTGCCCTTGGTCGTGGGCCAATTCGATGCCTGCTCACCGCAGGCGACGACACTGTTCTGGAACAGCGGATAAAAGTGAGGCACATCTTCGCTAATGTTGCGATAATGGTGTGCTGCCATCGCGTCTTCTTCCTGTAAGCAGGGATATGGAGATTATCAGAGGAAGGATCTTGAACGGGTGAATACGCAATGCTTACAATGCTGTATAGAACTGCTGTAGCAGCGTGGAATTTAGCGATCTTTTCTAGCACGAGCTGAAGCTGACCAAAGTTTAGCCCGGCCGCTCGTCCCACCGGCTTGTAGCCTTGCAGTGACAGATCCTCAAAGACGAAATGTTTGATCGTGGTTGCATGGATCGCATGGGCACTGTAAGGAAGAGTGAAGGCAACCGGATTATCACTTTGGGTTGGAGCGCATGCCTGTAGGTCGATGCCTTACACCGGTGCTAGCCGCTTACTGTATCCGATCGAGCTTAGCAACTGTTCGACTTTCGGCATAACCACATCGTAGACGGCAATCTCCCGCTTGAACACATCGTACGCATCCAGCAGATCCGCATCCTCGTCCCGCGCGAACGACACCTTAATGATGTACGTCTGTGTTCTGGGAAAGGAATTAGCAGCAGTTGAGTTGTGGTCGCCACTGAGGGTGTCACATTTGCTTCTCACCTGTGATTGTGGCTACCGGTCGTATAGTTAACCGTCACGCGCAAGATGTCACTGGAGTAGTTTTCGCCCTTAGCCAGCGGCGCAACCACCTTGAAGCTCTCGACCGTGATTGCACTTTCGCACTGCTCCCGCCGCAGTATGCCCTGCAGGTAGTCCCTGGTGATGAAGGGATACTTCTCCTCGATCGTGGCCGGATCCATGCTATCTAACCTTACAGCAGCCTAGGGTTGCACGACGCACCTGTCCGCAAACACTGGAATGACTCAAATCAAATGCCCGGGAACTTAAATAGTTCACCACCCTGTCCTCGCGTCAAATATAGACCGCGATAGTGCTGACAGCTCGCGACAGAGATAAGAAGTGTAGCCCTTGTGATACGTATAATTGCTCGTAGCCCGTACGCAATCGACCAATCGTTTCAGCCGTTCTCTGCCCCATGTAATACCACCGTTGTTTTCACTTCTTTTTAGCACTGGATAATGAACCGGTTGGTCGAAAACTAAATCGAACCAATCGAACTGCGTTTTTTTTGGGAATGCGCGCAAGGCACGACCACAACCACGAAACTGTTCTGTCATCCGCAAATAATTGACCACCGCGCGCTTGTTCGCCCATTCGCTGCTCCGTCAGTCCGTTCGGTCCGGTCCAAAAACCATTGCACGACCACATGCAAAACCTTTATGCTCACCACAACCCCATTCGTGTGTGTTTTTTTTTGGTAACCCGAACGCTCAAAACATGGCAGCTGCTTCACTTCCCCTGCCCTATGTTGTCCTCGCTCTAAGCAAGCGTTCAGAGAGACGCGCATACACGCATTCATCGTATTTTGCTGCGCGTACGGTGGGAATGAATGATCGCGTCGTTTTGCCCGTTCTTGTTGTTCGCTGGGTTTATGTTTGTATTTATAGAACTTATCAAAATCTTACCAGCCCAAACATTCGGACATTGTACTTCAGCGGCGACCGATTGGGGTGGCACATTTGCTGCAAACTTACCTTGCGCAATAATCCGCAATTCGAGCGTTCTCCCCCACACGGTGAAAGAAAACGCACGTGGTTTTGGCAAAGCAAAACCGGTCCAACACCAATACCAACGCCGAAAACACCCTGCCACGAGACGTACATTGTGTGGTTGCATCTTCGAGATAAGTATTGTATTGCGTTGGAAGTGGTTTCAAGGGGTAGTTTTGCGCGAAAATTGATACTGCGTTCGAGAACTGCGTTCACGTTAGAGATTATTTTTACAAAATTGTATTCAAATTTTATCAAACCAGGCCCTTTGATCCAATAAACGTAGTTACGTAGTCTTGCGTTTAAAACTGTGGCAAAGCTGGCCTATCTGGCTGTTCAGTTCATCGAGAGTTTCGCATGAACTGAACAATATTCACATAATTATGATAAAGGGTTTCCTGACAGTGTTTAGTTTTCCCTTCGATTTTAATTTTTTTTTCTTCCATTTACAGATTTAGATTTAATTCTCCCAACTTTATTCAATAGTTTGAGTCAAAAATGTTGAACCAATGACAATAATTAGTGGGAGATATTCATATAAATAGTCAATACATGTTTTTCCGTGTCAGTTTCCGATGGAAGCAGTATTATTTATCGACCTGAAGATGTTTATCTAGATGTTATAGATGTAAAAGATGTTGTAAAACAGTAATAGCAAAGCCTCAGAAGTACATGACATAAACAATTGTAAATAAATCAATAAATAAATAAATAAAACTGCCGGACCGATTCAAATATATTTAAGAAACAGTTAAGATTGTATTGTTAAATTTTATTAGGTTTATTTATTCTTTCTGTCCATTACTAGAATACCCGAGTCCAAATAGATAAATTTTGTTTACCAAAACAGCTTAAAAACCTGTCCATTGTGCGTTTTTTTTTTGTGGAAAATAAATGTAAACCTATTAAAACCTTTTTTTGTTATTTATTTTTCAAAAACGAATTTTACAGTCTGATTATAGTACACAAACCGCCCCCAACTAGACTTTAGGGTGCGTTCGTTCACCCCGAGCAATCACCTTGAAGCACACTGTTTTGATGACATAATTGCGATTGCCTGTGTGATTTGTATATTGCCACTAGCGCGCGCTCAATTGACGATCTCCACTATTCCAGCATCACTGACGTATCGTATGCTGGATCGGCTAGTAACACACTCCTTTCCATCGCCTCAACTAGGCGGTTGATGAAACTGCGTAGCAGGAAGTGAGCAAAGCCGAGTTTTCGTTTATTAAAACTAATGCAAGTCACGTCTGTTTCTTTTTTTCGCATTCCAGCAAACGCTCTTCCATCACTCTCAACCGTTTTTTTTTTTTTTTTT
>AXCO02007032.1:0-15383 GCA_000473525.2 Anopheles melas | reverse complement strand
CTAAACGGAAGAATCGCTGTCAGAACAAGTGACAACGAACACACAACGAAGCAAGCACGATCAAGCAAGCAGCGCTAGATGCAGTCCGTTGTGTACCACGCAATTAAACTCAAGCACTGTGTGGAACAAACAAGTTAGGGTAAAATGTGCATTACAACAGAATTGATGACTCAATCGCTAATTCAATCCGGTGTATCCAACGCAGCATCGCTAACGCCGGAGCAGATTCGAGAACAATACCTGCGCACGCAGCACGGTGAACCAAGCATGCCTAATATACGGTTCACTGCTCCAGCACCAACACATCAACAGCAGCAGCAGCAGCAGCAGCAATCCGATGAGCAAGATGCGTCGTTTTCCTCGAACAAAGACGGTTTGCTGACCAAGCTGTACCAGGAGAACCAGGACATGAAGGCGAAAATAGCCGAGCTGGAGGGTATGATCGGGCAGGCAAAGCCGTTCGACGCCACGCACGTGAAAGCGCTGGTCCAACCGTTCAGCGGTGACGATCTGATGGACATTCACACCTGGCTCGAGAAGCTGGAGGATACGTTCCGTGTATTGAAAGTGGGCAAAACCGAGCAGCTGATCGCCGCGTGCGGGCTGCTGACTGGCACTGCGGAAGTTTTTCGACGAATCACAACCTTGAAGGATTATGACGATTTCCGTACGAAGCTGGTGGAGGAGTTCCGCTATAACAAGCTCACTGACGAAACAATCGTGAAGGAGCTGCGGAAGCATACGCTGAAGGATAGCAACGTGCATCGGTATGTGCTGGAAATGATTGAGCGAGCTAGCGGCTATACTATCGCGGAAATCGAGCTGGTGGACATCATCGTCGACGGATTGAAGGATAATTCGCGCAACGTTGTAATACTGTACGGGGCAAAAACTATCCAGGAGTTGAAGGAGCTGCTGCCCCGGTACAAAAAACGAAGAATCAATTTAGCGAGTCAATAAATCAGGTGACGAGATCCGTTCCGAACTTCATGCCGAGCCATGCGAAGGATGGCTGACGCTCTACTCTTCCCCATTTGAAATGAACCAATCTTGTTTTCTTTCTTCCAGTTTATAAAAATATGAAATATGAAATAAAGGATTTAATTTTGTTTTTTTCATGAACTCCACTCGGTTCTTGAATCATTAAAGAGAGTGAAAAAGTCTGAAATTGGGGTTTTTCATTACTAAAAGGCTGGAATGGCCTTTTCCCTTGCCAGTCCATTCTCTTGCTTGGTTTCTTTCTGCATGTGTTATCACTGTAAAATATATCGAAACTGCTGTAATTGCGATGTTCGAGCAAAACATACTTCTTTGAAGCCTTCGTTTAACACGAGGATATGCAACTTTGAATAACTTTCAAAGCTTGGGGGGATCAACTCGGCTCAAACTAGATGGTTTTCTCTATTTTGGACGTTGAATTCTGTTACCTTCTATTTAAAGCATGTCTCTTCTTCTAGCAATATTGATCACTACTAAGAGAAATGGTAACTGTTATCAGTATT
This sequence comes from Anopheles melas, assembly GCA_000473525.2. Taxonomy (NCBI): domain Eukaryota; kingdom Metazoa; phylum Arthropoda; class Insecta; order Diptera; family Culicidae; genus Anopheles; species Anopheles melas. The sequence continues at coordinate 13,881 of AXCO02007032.1, read as the reverse complement.
ACCGAATAAAATTGTTAAAATATGAAAATATTACAATGTTCTTATCGTAAAGGTCTTACAGCAACTGCAACACTGTACGACTTTGTACTGAACATTTTCTTCCGCGACCAATTTCATACGGCTGAACCGACAAACAAAAGCTGCATTATGCAAAACTCAAGGACTGCATGCCGCACCCGGGTGTCACTGAACATTCTTGGGACACACTGCCCCTCCCCGACACCCACACGCTCACGGCACACCTCGCACAACCTCTGGTTGCATCTGTTTATACGAAATCGACCCCCTTTCAGCTTCCGATGCCGAAGAGCTGCCGGCCTAATCGGTTGCATAAACCCGACCCCACCCCGGGACGGCAATGCTGCTACTCGATGCTGCTGCTGCCACAACAGAACGACGGCAAAATGGAAGCATAAATCTCTCCTGCTTTCCATTCTTTTGCGCTGTCTTTACCCCGCCGCTCCGGCCTTTGCACGCGGGCCGGACGGTGAGCCAAGTGGAAGCAAAACCTAAACAAGAGTCGTCGAAAGGCATCGGATGGCCGCCCCATAGGGCCCTAAAGGCGTTGGTGGATTTGCTTCTTTGCCCATTTTTGTATTTATACTACCCCATTTGGCCTTTACTGCTGATGCTGCCAATATAACGTGGCCGTTCCAAACATGAGGCACCGGGAGTTGAGGGACCCCGAGCATTCGCAACCGTTGGCGTGAAGTTTTGAAAACCTATCCGCCGCCGGTCAGCATAACAATGCAGCATAATTTTTCCTTCCACCGCCTTTATTTTTCTCTTCTCGCATTGGCGCATTGCGCTGCGCAAACTACGTCGTGGTCGTCGTCGTAGCAACAACAGTCGCAGCAGCAGGAAGCTGCACGATTGCGAACACCACGCGGAGTTCCGTTTATACTACCGTTTGCGCACACTGACTTTTGCCGCTGTGAACGTAACTTTCTGTGGTGGGGAAAAACGCAAAACAAAATCGAAGCGACCGTACTGCGCTTTGCGTCTCTGGTGCTGTTTGTGTACTGTTTTTATCGGTCCTCTTCTTCTGGCGTACGAAACGAAATGGCACACAAAACGGATGAAATAAACAGCCCACAGCCTGCCGAAGGGTGGTGTAAGGGGCTAGATTGTTATCAATCGCCGCCAACGACTGGCGTCCGGTTGACGCTCTTCCGCGGAGGTTGTTCGGCCCGTCCCAGGGGTGAAGTGGCGAGATATGAGGTCAGGGAATAAAAAACATACTGGTGGATGCTTTTAGAGTGCAAACCTGATCGTGTAGTTGTAATAAAATATCATAAATATTTCTAAGGTTGTACACAAAAACAGTCCGATAGAAGAAATGCTTCCAAACATTTGCGGTTCCTTCTCGTTGCCAATTTAAAGCGCCATTTCTTTCAACAATCAACACCCGGAAGAGTGTTATAAACCATGTTGGAAGATTTTGCATCTTTTATAGCGAGAGGGCAATCGATTCGCCTCCAAAGCAATGGCACGGAAATAAATTCTACACTCCACTCTCAATAAAACATCTCAAAAATAAAAAAAAATATAAACCATACCACTGAACCAGAACGTATTGGCATAAAATGGGGAAGAAGCATAAAATCGTAAATTGCTATCGAATTGCGTTTGCATGTGGTGAGAACCATTCATCCGCATCATCACTCCATCTCCGTTCTGGTTTGGAATCATTCTTCACCACGCTTCATCCCTGTCACACTGCATCACCTGGTTAAAGAACGACTTGCGGTTTCTTATGTGAGTGACTCCGTCCGAACACCTCTTCAACACCTCTCGAAAGACTGCAGACAAGCGACGAACCTTGGCGAAGCAACGGAGATAGATTTATGCTCATCCAATCCATGCAACTCATTGCCTATGCGCTATCGCTATCCTGCACCATTCAATGCTGATTATGTCCCGTCGCTCGTTGGAACGCTGAAATATGACCAACATAATGATGCAGCAGCAGCAGCAGCAGCAGCAAGGCGATCATCTCCCAGGCGACGACCGTTTACGTTGCGTACGTGCGTACAGTACGTGCGACGGTGTGCGGGAAGGTTTGCGTACGTGCCCCAATGCCCCGGTGTTGGTGGTGCAAATCGACCACCAATTATGCTCCGGCTCCAGAGATTCGCCTGTTCGTTAAAGGCGCCCAGTGCAACATTTCTCACAAAACCACCAGCCATCGCTGGTTCATTGGGCAGGCGATCTGATTATTTTGCAATTTATCTTGAGTGCACGCGGGCTGGTTGTTTGCGTGATTGTGTATACTCCACTCGCCCCTCAAGATCGTGGTGAGAATAAACAGAAACCACTTCTTGCGGGATGGCCAGCTCGCAGCTTAATGAGAATGCATCCTCTTTGGTTGATTTTGCAGCGCGCAAATGGACGCCCAACACTGTTGATGAACTTTTTTACGCTAAATTATACACTTCCAATAGGTTCCTTTTTTGCCCCCAAGTTTGCAAAACAACAAAAAAACACTCGAAAAGGAGTGAATTGATATGCAAACACCCCACACGGCTCGGAGTGTGTGTGTGTGTGTTTAATAAACATGAATCAACAAAACGCGCGGTTTTCTAAAACAAACCGATAACAGTAAATAAAATCCGGCCCTGGCGCACGACTCCAAACGTTGGCGGCACCGAGACGCCAGCCTCGCGCGCCATCCATTTCCATTCCATGTGGGGGCCTTGCGGAGTAGACGACCAATTGCTTTCGGCACATCATCTATTTCGTCCATCGCGCTTCCCCGGGATCGATCCACCGTCGATTAGCTCCCATTGGCGAAAATTTATCTCCATTTCCATGTGGTGTTTTAATTTCCCCGTAACTGGCTCTGGCACCCCGACCAACGGATGGTAGTTAAAAACGGGTCGTAAAATAATTTAGCTTTTATTGCAGGTTACAAACTGTAAACGATTGTCCCCCGTGTCTCGGGGGAGTTTGCAAAACAAAAACCTGGACTTTCTACACACAAACAAAAAACACATTTCAATTCCGTTGGTGTTGTGATTTTGTTTTGTTTTTGGGTCTGAAAGTCGTCTGCGTGGTCCCCAAAAACCAAAACCGATAAATTTTTATTTTATAGGGCTGAATCATCCATACCGTCCTCCATTAATATCTTTGCGCTTTGTGTGGTTAATAAACTTTGTGAGGAGACCGATTAACGGGGGTGTGTATTGGACGATTTCGGCGCATTCGGTCGAAACACCAATCGCGACATTAGCGCAAAATATGAATCAGTTGGGTGAAAATTAATTTTATATCCAAATAGAGTTGGCCCGCCGTCGAAGAACGAATCTTACGATCGAAGAAAACCAACCCATTGAGGAACTTCGTTCCTGTTGGTTTGGGTGTCGATCACGTCGATTTATTTTAATGCTTATTATTCCATTTTTATTACACAGTTTTTGGGCAGCTTTCCTGTCCTGTGTTACTGTACACTTTCTTGGCCTTGCTTTTTATCACGAGCGCAACACGGAACTGTTAACTGATCTCTGGTTAATAAACGCTCTGTGCTGTCTCTCACTGCCCCGCACGCCGGTTATTAAACGTTTCTCGCTTCAGAATTGGTTCGTGTATGGTTTGGTGCAGAATATAACAACACAACGCCCCATATAACGATTGGAGAAGCAAGTCACCTTCACGACACCGGAGACTTATTGCTTTGCCGATCAGTGCTTACAGATATTGGCGAGTGGCAAGTCTGTGGCGAGGACGAAGAAACCACAAATGGTTCGATTTCGGGTCCCGCGGGTTCTCGATTCCGTTTCGAAGTCGTCCGATCATTACCGGCTGTACGCAAGCATCACGATCAAGGAGCGCTTTTTTCGAACTCGTTTCGACTGCCTGGTGCTCTTGGTGTTTGGCTGCACTCCTGCACCTCCAGGGCGCTGGAGAAGCAACTGCAAACGTTATTTGCTGGTGAAGGATGCAGTTTTCCTCGAGAACAAACAGCTCGCTGATCCTATCGAGCGAGGGCTTTCGTGTTAATACGCAGGTGAATGAAGCAACGCGCTTGCTCGCTCAAGCAATTGGAAAAAAATGTTCAAAGTTTGTGTATTTTCTTTTTCGGGCAAGAATGTTTGATGAAATGGTTTTGGGCAAATGTTTTGCTCGCTTCAAAACGGTTATCGAGATTTCCATTGAAACGCGAGAAGAGTGCCAACTGCGAACTGGGTTGCATCATAAATTAAGGCCATATTTCTGATTTCGAAGAATGCACCACTGTCGGGGTCGCGGGCCAATATTGGATTACAACCCCATGTGTGCTGAAGGCTTTTCGCGTGTGGCTTATCCTATTTTGATCCCGCAGCATGCAACGTTTCTTCTTTGCCTGTTTACACTCATATCTCCCTCTGCCTCGCCTCAAACACTCAGCGTGGCCACGCGAACTTTTAAATTGAGTTCCGTATGAATGATAAAATACATTCCCCGTGCCGAAGAGCGGGCGTTCCGTTCAAACGCACAAAATCACTGCACGCGAGAAGCGCGCGGATTGATCTGACTGTTTCGCAACGGGGCTCAGTTTCAGAACGCCGAGAAACGCCATTCCCCGACCATCGTAACGAATCTGCTTTTCTACAGAAAACCCACCACTGCCCAGTGCGCATTGTGCAGTCGGGGCGACAGCCGACAGCAGAAATGTGCACAAGATGACAGACAGCAGATATGGAGCTCGGACTCGGCCGCTTGGCGACTGTTGCTGTCTCTGAGCTATCCTATCTGTTGGGGCAGGAACGTTGCAATGTACGAAAATACTTGCTGAAATGCTTACGTGCAGTTAAGTTAAGGATGTGTTAAATCGCGTTTTGCAGCATCCTGCATGGTTCTGGAGCTAAAACCAACGGCAAACTAACGCGTGCAAGACTACGCGCAAATGTGCTATTAAACTGAGGGAGATAATATATGTACACGAAACGAAAACATACGTACGTTTTGCATGGATCAATGAAACAAAATCGGTACCATACGTTCGCGAAGAAAATCCTCCCACTTTGCGCATATGTGTGGTGCCCGAGCAACTTGATCTTGATCGTTTCTCAAACCAACACAGCAAACGCAACGTACGCAACACGTCGTCCTGTTGCTGGCGATCATAAATCATACCGTTATCGATCGTCGTTGGTGGAACCGGAATGACGCCGGACGGCATCCTTGCTTTCGGTTTCCATACGTCCGACCGTGTTGCCCTGATGATGATGATGTTCTTGTAGTGCGCGGAGAGGATGATGGCACTCCGTCCGAAATTCCTAGATCTTTGAACGTCCGAATAGAGTTATTGAAGGTATAAAACTATTATTTACGATCACTGCACGCCACTATCGTTTTACGATTAACAGAGAAAAAGAAAATGAATTCCACGTTCGTCCCGATGTTGTGGGCATTCGAAGGTTGAAAGTGGGTTTTGGCGACTGTGGTGGACGATCGATTTCATTCAAGATTTGCATCGGAGCAGAGATGACTCACTCGCAGCCACTCCGATTGAGGCGATTGGTGGTATTTTAATATGCAACAGCTGTTTATTAAAACGTTGATATCTTATAAATGTTTAAAACATATTTACTGCTTTATTTATTTGCTTATTCATTTGCTTTCTCTTTCCACAATTTCACCATTATTTCTGTTTTACTATCTTAATTTTTCGTTGTTTATTTTAATAATTTTTTTAGCCTACCTCTACCTATTTTATTCAATCTTCTTGGTTCTTATTAACGTTTTGAAAATTTTATTGTTATGAGCCGAGATACATATCTTAATTATGCTTCATTGTTTAAGAATTATATGTAACTGTTAAGATATCTCTCTAGGCAATTCGGTATGGTTTGAGTAATATTTTCAAATCGAAAAGTAGCTAAAGTATAAATTGAAATAAAATGGAATCGGGATGATACTGTATACAAACTAATTAAGGTAATCAGCACGACTCTTATAGTACAATCGACAAGCGCACATCTTCACAACTTCATGCACACCCCGTCATGGATTCAAGTCCCGTGTTTGGAAGAAGGAAGTGGTCTATTAACACAGAAATATAATAATCTCACAGTACAGTGTATACCCAAACACCTCGAATTACAACACGCATTTATTTAAGTAGATGTAATAAACGTGGTTGGGGAATTACATGCAACACTCCTCCCCAGTAACATTCACATCCCACACGCGACCGAAAAAGGAGGTAGTGAAAGCAGTCGCAAAGCAGAAACATTCTTTTGATGTCTTCAGATTTTTATGCCTTATCGAATGAATATTGAACAACAGCATCAAAAAAATGAACTCCAATGCCAGATCCCTTTAGGTTCTTCCGACACACCGGCTGTGTGAAACCCATTGCATAACACTCCGAATCACCGGCGTTTTTATGTGTGTTTGCCTGTTTCCTATGATATGTGGGTATGTTTACGCTACGCGTACTCAATAATCTGTGATCTCCAAACTGTTTCCTTCCTTTCCAGCGCCCTGCTACAGAAAACACTGTATCAAAGGCGAGTTACCACGCGCGACATTGAGGACGTGGCGGAGAGGATGATATCCAATGTTCTTTCGTGCGGCAAACAGTTTTTTTTTTTTTTGGTTTTGGGGGAACAGTGCTCCACAAAACTCAATGGACACGGAACCCAAAACGAGACACTGGGAACGGGAGAGGGTAGCGACGATGGCGGTGCCGGTTGATATGTTGTTTGGATACAGCAGAGGCGTCAAACTGACGCGCCTTTTTTTGCTTATTTTCTTCCCTTCCCACTGCCCTAAACTTCCCTTCGGCCTGGTGCCTTCTTCTTATGCAGGGACTTTACGTCACACACATACACACCGAAAACCCCCGCATCTTGCTTCGGCAACCTGGCACCTGGCAGCGTTTGGAGCATCATCGTCGTCTTCTTCTGGTTCAGTCCTTGGAGCAAACACGAACGAACGGAGGCCAAAAGGGATTGCGCCAAGAATCAGGGCCCGAAAAAAGAACCCCAACTCCCACTCCCTTCCCCATGTCCAGCCCAAAACCTACACAAAACAATCTTCCTGCTTTCTCCCTCTCTCTCTCTCTCCTTTTCCCATTTTCTCAGGCAACTGCATGAAGACGAGCGTTCCAAACGGCCTGGACGGAGCTGGCAAAAGCAAACTGGCGACTGGCCAAGATGCTGCGCTTCAGATTCACAAATGCAAACGGTCGAAAATAAATCGAGAGTCTACCTTTACCTCCACACCCAGCATATTGCCTTCCAACACCCTACCCTCTTCCAGCACAATGATTTGCGCCGTCTTCACCAGCTCTGGCGAGGCTCCAACTCCACGCCAGCTTCTTTTTGGTGGGCACAAGTGTCAGCCCAGGGCCGTCATTCTTCGCCTCCTCCTCTCCATCCTTTCAACTGCTTTGTGGCCTCATCTACCCTCCAGATATAGTTCCCTTCACACTGACAGCTCTTCCTGATTTTGCTGCTGCTAGTGGTGGTACGAAGGTGGTATCCATATCCGCCTAGGCGTCACAGATTCGCGCGCCGTTCATCCCTTCTTGAGGAGAGGGTGTCTTGAGGATGGGCTGGTAACTGTGGTCGAGTTCTCCCGTGGACGCTCCTGCAGCATTGGCAAGCGTATGTATGCGATATCCACCCGGCTGTCGGACTTCCTTTTCCCGTGCGCTCCCATTTTGACGAATGACCATCATTTCTCGAAGTTTGCCGTTGGCGTGGTGCTGGGCGAGATAATAATCGTTTTCTGCCCCCCCCCCCCTTGGAGGGGTTTCCTTTACGTTCTTTTATCTACTTCTTACGCCTGGCAGATTCTGTAGCAGCAGCACAAGGCGTTTCGCATTTAAAAGAATTATTGGCCCGTTCTTGCTGCCCGTTCTGCTGTCCACGATCTTCTCCGATCGAGTGAGGACTACAAATCACATTAGAACCAATCATCTGGCGTGTCGGGCTGGCATCTCCTCCTGTGCACTGTTGTTGCTGTTGTTGCTGTTATTGCAGGCTCACCGTTTCGCAGCCACACCGGGGCTGTCAGTCAGAGCCCAGAGAGAACCGAGGGCCGGTTGTGTTCGTGCCATTCAATAGTGCCCGCGGGGCACACCTCGCCAGGTTCGGGGTGAAACTGGCAATTAATATTAACATAAGTGATATTTAGCCGTACCCGCTCTGACTACCGTTTTCGTGGCAGGATAATCACGCTTTTTTTTTGTTGGTGGAGTTGGTTTGGTTGTTGTTGTTTTTGTTGTCGCACCAAACAAAATAAGAGTTTTGAAGAGGGAAGCAAAACAGCATCCACCTTGGCGGTGCCTGGTGGAGCCAGGCTGGCGCGTATCTTTCGGCGTTGTTGTCGGATAAGAAATCGGTCGAATGACACTTACGCGATACGCTTTTACAATGGACTAATTATGGAAATGAGCATTACCATATCAGCGAATACATTATGTACGGGGAGAGTGGTTTTTTTTGGTATAAAGTAAAACCTTCGGCTGTTGTGATTCGTTATGCAAAATGTTTAAAAAGTACACATTTGCTAAATGAACGAATAACAAATTGCTTGCCACTGTACGGTGCTGGTGCGTAATGACTACATCGAGACACATTAAAAATGGATAATGCATTAAAACAAGGCAAGGATTGTATTATTGTACATAGGATTGTTTTTCAATCTTTGATATCGTTCAAGGATGTTATTGCGAAGAAAAAAATGAAATTTTAAAGCCAATTTTTAATTGAAATGTATCCAGAAATAAGTAGTAACGAACGATCATCGCATTAAAAGGTTAATCGCACATTAATAAGCAGAAGGAAATAACAATTTCTACCACAAAACAACACATATCAACAGTCCACAAATAAGCGCATAAAGCATAAACGCGAAGGGTATCAAATTATAGGGTTTAAAAACGGTCGTAAAACAAAGCGCTTGTCGTACCAATCGACACAAAAAAGGTCCATTTCCTTCAACTCCGATTAAACTCCACACTGACCATTCGACATCATTTAATGTAGTTAGCTTGTCATGATGATTATTTCACAATTTCTGTCCCTGGAACTATAAGAGAGCTGGTAGACTTTAAATGGTGTAAAATATTCGGTACCGCTCAGGATAGAGTTTCTTCGATTTTGCCACGCCGATAAATGCGCATAAAAAGACGCAAAAAAAATCCCCCACTCACAACGCAATCCAATCATCTCGATCGATAAATCTTTCGCAATTAAGCGCTCATTTTCACACCATCTCGGCGTGTTTGCGTGTGAGCCGGGCAAGGTGTGCACCCGCGTGTTGGAGCCTCCACCGCGCTGGGATGCCCCCGTTCATACTGATTCATCGCGATTTTGCTCATCCCATGTTCGGGGTTTTTGCTATATTTATGGCACCGGGGCCAAATCGATGTTTATAATCAGCATATACACGTATGATATGGTAGAGGCAAGCATCTTTTCCACTGCCTTCTGCGATCACGATACGTTCGATCGATTCATCTCGATCGGAGCTTCGATCTTCGCAGAATACGGATTAGTCCCCATCGATCGTGTGCGTTTTGCTAGGTTCTTTTTCTAGTAACGATAGGTTTGTTATTATTTCTGATATCATCCCACCAACATTAGCCAATTTCTGAGATACTTTAATGCCCATACTTTAGAAAAGGAAATAGTTCTCCAATAAATTTCTCTTCAGTACATTCTTCTGTGCCGCGCGGAGTATTTTGTGTCGCGCAAAGGAAATAACCATGCCGGCGTGAGTTACGACCATTACTACCATTGGCAAACGGCGAAGAAAAACATGTTGGTTTGCTTGTATTGCGATTATCCACTCAGTCACAGAGTCACACACGTGATCTTGTCATCGATCGAATATCGAACATCTGTGTCGGTGGAAATGTATACGCCCGCGTGAGTTATAACGCTTAGAAATTTGCATACCAAACGTAGAACATCTAGAGTCTAGTCTAGGCCGGTCTTCGAATCTTCAACGACCAAAAACCCGTCATATTCGTCTCTGTCCCAAACACGCTGAACGCTAAAAGTTTGCTTCGGTTTAGTCAATGTCCGCTGGCGGGGCGAATAAATTGCCCATAAATCACTGCTCACTATTTTGGCTAATTGAAGGCTATTACGCGGGAAAATTAATGGCAAACGATCACTTGGAACAGAGGGGAAAAGGAAGATATCGACTCTACGAGAAACGCGCTGGTAGAGTGCCCAGATTGCCCACGACACCGAATGTCCGAGCCGTGTCATATCTAATCTAAACGTTTTTGTGCAATAAATTAACCCCTCTGCCCGACATCGCCGGTCCCAAATGTGCGCGCCCGAGACTTGTGGCTCGGTTGTTTTTTGAATGAACTCTCCGAAGGTGTAGGTTCTGCGCAGAGTGATATGATCAAAACTTCATCAAACCCACGAGTTATCTTTAGGTTCTTCCTTCAACGCATTTGACTACATTTGAAACGGGTGCGCGACAGTCCTCGCGGCCCGGCCGCGACTTGAGCCAACGAGATTCTTGGAGCAACCAGGAATCTTTGCCCTTTCCTCTTGCACTTCCAAAGGGGAAACCGTTCTTTGATGACTGTCCGCGTACATAATGCATTCTCATTGGTTGGTAGATAACGAACATTACGTTCTCTACATCCCATGAAACTACGCTGCTGCTCACCATCGATCGGGTTTGATGCAAATCAATGTTTTTTTTTCTCTCTCTCCAGTTTCCCACTTCCCAGTGAAAGGTGATTCCGGGTCCCAGGAAAAAAAGGCATAGTTTGAAGAAGCAAGGATACGCGCCAGTTTCTTGCCGGCATCATCAAACGGCGGTCAAAGTGGAGTAATAAAAAGAAATATTGTGTCGCACGGGAGGTCTTTCAGAATGGGTGTTGGTTTAATTGGATTTCATTTTTCTTTGTCGGCACTGGATGGCGTGAGGGAGCGTCCGTTCGCACGCCGCAACCACCGTTTGGGAGCTTTTGTGGAGGGACTTTTTGGGACTGGCGGGCCGTCTAATGACCGATCATTCTCAAATTATGCTAATGGAGGTTGTTGTTGGTGGTGGACAGTGTTTGGCGGTTGTCGTCGGTGCGATGGAGCAAAAGGGGAGTTTGAAATTGAATGAATTTTCTCTGTGTTCTTACCGGTTGGAATGTTGTGGAAGATAAGCGCACGATCACTAGCGAAGAGGTGATCATTGTCGGGAGAAAGATCCGCGTTGAAAAATTAAATTAAAAAATAAATATTAAAATGATGCTTTATCAAAGTATTCGAAGCTATCTGCGATCACCTCCAAAACTATTTGGTGACCTTTAGGTACGATCTAAAATATGTATGTGACTCTAATTCCATCAAACCACACGGATCGGTTTGTACCACAAAATCCCCACAGCTTGATTTAACGCCTAACGCTATTACAGCCCATCACCACCGCCGCCTTCAATCCTATTATGGGAATCAACGCCATAATAATAATCAAAGACGAAATCCCCCTTGAGACAAGACAAAAGATTATGATAATTTTTCCACCAAATCACGGGGTCATTCATGTCACCAAAACATTAACCGTGGCGATCATCACAGCCGTGGTTGAAGGATAATAATGTCTCACCACACCATGGAGTAGTAGTGGTAGCTCCTAAACGCTGAACGTTCGCTTCCATTTTTAGACATTTCGGATGGCGCCTGCCAAAATGTCGTTTGATAATCAGCATATAACGTTTATTTTTGAGCGGCAAAAAATGGCAGCTGCTTAAAAACCATCCAAACTTATGCGCTATAGAAAAAGGATCGCTCATCTTGCGACTTTCCCGCGAGCGCGCCCTGTTGCTGCGGGAGGCAAATTGGAGAGGAATTTAACGAAACGCCATTAAAACGCAGCACCACGCCGTCAAACGTTTTCACGCGCAGGCCAAGCTGCCGGTTCGCATTTATTTGCGCAAAGATTTAGCAGCTGGGCGCGCGCGTTCGCGTCTCTTCGAGGATATAATCGTCCGATAATCAGTCGCTTGGAGGGGGTGGATTAGGACCGCAAGCGTGAAGCGTTTCCAAAAGCCACATAATCTAGCTTCTACAAAGACGAAGCTCACCATTCAAGGTGCGTATCAATAAAGATCACCAATCCAAGTATCCATAATTCCGGCCCATTTTAAGCGCCTGATCCACAAAAAAAATGCTTCCTAAGCCACCCCCGAGGCACCTTTGGGACGGGTTGGCTGTGGACGGCTTCTAACCCCCTAGCGTGTGTAAATAAAGATTACCATTTGTTTGCCCCTTTATGGATCACGCGATCGCGCTCCGCAGCCATTGAGAGAGATTTGAAAACCTCCACAACAACGCCACAACATTTCTAGACCAAAATATCTCGCGCGGGTGGAGGTTACACCTTCGATTCGAACCCCAAAAAACAAAACCAAGATACAACGCAAAAGGTTGCTCAAAAAGTGTGCCAAACCATAAACGGACCTTTCTGTTCGTGATCGCGTTTAGCGATCTGGAGGACACGGAGCTGCTCCCCAAACAGAATTCCCTTGCGAAAGGGTTCGGCTTCGGAAGAGGCAAACCCGCTTAGGTTCACCCGGAAATGGGCAATATTTTTCTAAACGAGGTGGTATTTATGAGGTATGATGGAGATAGGACAAGAGCCCAAAAGCCCCGTAAAGCTTCAAACCACCACCACGGCGGAAGCGGATGACACTCCGTAAAGCCGACACGGTAGGGGAAGGCAGCGCGATCAACGGATTAAGATAAGCAACGAGATCATCCGACGCCGGGGACCACCAAGGGTGTGCCATTCGCCGTATGAAAAGTTTCACCCGCAAATTCATGGGCATTTCCATTCGCGGTCGAGCCCCCTGCGATCGCGATCTCTACTCTCTGTAAACAACAGTTTATTTTTTGTGTTCGCCAAAACAGCACTACGAGGAGAGCAATGTATGCGCGCGCGCGCTCGCAACATTTGTGCATAAAATTAGCATAATCCGATGTTGTTTTTTTTTGCAAGAAAACGCACAGCCACGGTCAATGAAATGAGCGACGGAACGATTATATGCTGCCAGTCGCGCTCATTTGTATTCTTGCGTTCGAATTTTATGAAATAGCAACATATCAGAGGGTGCTGTAAACGTGTCCGTTGCTCCATCCAATTACACGCATACACGAGCGTACGGGGAGCCTGTTCAACAAAAACTTCATCAAACAGGGTGATAAAGCTGACAAACAACAACGCGCAGAGAAAACGCGTAACATAAAACACTAAAACACCAATCCATACGAATGTGTCAATTGACGTCGTCTGCTGTTACAGCCAGTAGGGCCAGGGAGAGGAGGGAAAAAGGGGGTTCAAATTTTCACCTTCTCGTGAACAGAAAAGGGGTGAAAAATATACTACCATCTTAGATACGCTTAATTATGATGTCAAATAAACTTGATGTACGTCTTGCACTCGGCCACCCTCTCGACGGACAACCCCGCCGGAAGCAGTAGCGCGTCCATCTTAAACAAACAATCGTACCCATTCACAGGCAAATGCTGTCCTCCCTTGGTGTCACGAGAGCGTAGGGGTATATAAAGCTACCACCCAAGACGCGCAATAATAGCACGCTCGGCGGCAGCATCGGCACCCGGGTGTACTACCAACGTTGCCTTCCGCCACTCTACACTCTACAGTGCTGTTTGTGAATTAAACAAACAAACCAATCGAGACGCTGTGGCTGTTAGATGGTTGTTGTTGCTGCTGCTGTTGCTGCTGGTCCTGTTTGTACAGCTCTTCTCTAGCTAAACGCAGCCACCGGTGACAATCCAAACACACACACACACAAACCCACAATCTACCGTGTCGAGTGGATGTCATACATTTATCTTCTACTTGTTTATATTACTATTACGACAGCGATGCTCACGATCGTAAGAGGGAGGAACTGGACCT
>KI921126.1:0-18765 GCA_000473525.2 Anopheles melas | reverse complement strand
GGGGGGGGGGGGGGGGAGAGGGGGAGGGGTTCGTAAGAAAACCAAAACGCCGAAACAGCAAGAGCAGGCCCCGGCTGAAATAAAAGAGGAACCCAATTAACGGCGAAACACAACCGAACGACTCTCAATCGACTGTTAAGAAGCGGCAGTCGGCGCTACCATAGCCATGGGTGGGACAGTACGGCCCAGGAGGGAGGGAAGGACGATCCGCGCACTAAGTGCCCTGCCCGGAGAGCAATAAGTTGTGTAAAAGACACACACACACAAAACCAAAGCAAGACAAAAAAAAACTCTCCCTCCGAGCCTGACGTTTGCTGAACCTTGCCAAATTTGGCCGGCCATGTTTCGGCTGTCTCGCTCGCTCCCGCCACCCCAACCGCACCGGGTACGTGCACACACGTGCACGACATTTTTTTTTCTCTCCTCCCACCAAAGCACCAACCCTCGCTGGAGGGGTGAGGGAGGGGGAGGTGGGGGGGGGGGAGGGTGTGTGTATGTGCGCGTGATCTTTTTTTGCTTCGCGCTGGCCATAGGGTTAAGGCAATTGAGGCCTGTTTGGTTGGAGTGGTCGAGATGGTGATATGGAGGGATGAAGGATGCATGACGGAGAAGCCGGGGGAAGGGTGGCAAGAGTAAAAAGGGAAAGAAAAAGTAAACGCGCACCTATCAGCGCGGGCGCGACGCGGGCATCTCGCGCAAAAACCACCCTAACAGATACAAAGACGCACTGGATTTGCTGGCGCGCGCGCGCTTGCTAATCCTACCTCGCGCATCCCGTACGTACGACCAAACCGCCATACACTTGCTAAGGCAGGGTTGGTAGGGCCTACGATGATGGATGAAGCATGGTATTTGTATTTTTTTTTGCACCTGTATAAAACCTGTAATAGGGGCCCATCACGATTGTAGTCAGCTTTTTGTATGGGGAGTTTGACAGTTGGAGGCTGAAATCATGTAAACACTCCATCCAAAATCACACAAAAAACTAGCCTGCAATTTTCAGTCTAGATTTTTCTAGCCTCAAAGCTAGAATTAGATTCGAGTACCTGCTCGAAAAGTGGCAAAACAAGATGGTGTTTACATTTATCCCAAGGTGCATTAAAGAGATCCGATGATGAAATCCAGAATCAAAGTGTATGTAGGTCCAGGTGGTTTCATAGCATTTTTTTATAATCAATTTTGATCGTCACTTTTTGATAGGACGGGTGAAAGCGTTTGCTCAAACAAACTTTCTGGAGGCTTGACGAATACACAAAACACTCTTCAAATCTTAATTCAGAAACAGAAGCGTAAAAATCAGCCTTCCAAATTCATACATCTTGGGATAAGCTCAACTGTATATTATACCCACTTAGATAGCTGCTCGAAAACTGCTATACAATGCAAACAGCTGACAGGCTGAAATTTCAACCTACGAACTTAAAACGGAAAGGGCCCCATGAACAGAATTTCTTCTTCATAGCACTTTGAGGATTTTCTAGACAAGATAACTGTCATACCGAAGTGTCGCTAGTGTTAGGAGCAGCTAGTTCCAAGTTCGTGGACGTCAGGATGAGATGTTGTCGTTAAAAAATGAAAAATATTTGATTGTAGCAGCTAGTTACTCTAGCTTCTATTTCTAGGCACTATACTTTTACAAACTACAAAGTAATTTATAGTTTAAATGGTTAAATTGTTTACAAATATTTATGATAAATTTTACCCAAAAAATGGCTATAAACCTTGGACGAGGTTGTATATAGTTCTTCCCTATGAGGAATGGTTCATATCCCCCGCCTTGACCTTTAACGTGTCATTTCTTTTCCTTTTTTAAGATGTTGCTGAAGTCAAGTAGAAGCTAAGTTGGGTGCAAGAGTTCTAACTCCCATCCGATCATTCTAATGCCCGTTGAAGCAATCGGCCTGTTGAAGCTGGGAGTATATCGTACCTTTAACGTTCCAGTACTCCTGTACGCCTCCTAAATATGGTCATACACTACGAACACTCAAACGCCGAGTTTCGCAAATGTTTAGTAGAGTAAGACAACATGCATTTTCGGTTAAATAACAAGTCATCTGACCCCGATTTTCAGATTTATGTTTAAAAAAATTTAAATATAGCTTTTAGAACCTTATCTATTCTGTATTCTTCCAGTGGAACTCTTGTCAAATCTTCCGGTTGATTGTTATAATACGGGCTGATTGTAAGTTGACGTGAAGGCATCCGCTATTTAGGTTGGACCCCGGTCGCAAAGCAGTTGTAGTGTATGTAAAATGGTTAGTATGTAAAAATGTTAGAGTTAGATAGATATACTCAAGCTACTGTTTTTTTTTTAAAATACTAATACTTATCAATAAATCAATAAAATGAGCCTACACATTCCATTGAGTGATTGGAGTTGTCAGAACATTATGTCAGACACAATTTGAACTCTCTTCAGAGAAATCAAGACATCTTGAGATTGCCATAACACCTTAATTTATGCTTGCTTTAGCTTGGGTTTCATAGAATGAATGTTGGTGCCATCTAAAAAGTCTTCCACGTCTTCATTTTGCTATCGGACATTTAAATCCACATATCCACACTTATTACGATACATCTCTCGACATCGTTGAACAAACGATAACGTCAAACGACTCTTGTGTCCAACGCCGCTTCGAACGGGTGCTGCTCATTTCAAATGTGCAAACACACCGAAAACCCCTGCTTTTGCAGTTACATCGCAGTGGTGAGCATGCATTATGTATGAGGAGACAATTCGCGAACGCTAATGCAGGGCATTAGATCTCCGCGACGGCACCACGCGGTTTTGGGCTAGCAGACGAAGGTGGAGAGTAGAGGACGCCATGGTAAGGTGCGCTACGGTTGATTGAGCGGGATGGGTGAGGGGGGGAGGGGGGGCGAGACCCGATTGAATCCGTTGTGTTGAGTGGTGCGGCTGGCAGGGGTGACACTGGAGCCGGGACGGGGGTTGCCGTGCAAAAGCGAATCCGGCTTCCGATGACGACACGCACGGGACAGAAAGATAAACACACATACACACACACACACACACACCACCGTCTAACGCCGCTGGTCGGGATGTCGGTGCGGTGGAGGAACAAGAAGAACAAGTTGTCGGGGGGTGAGGGGAGGGGTTGAACTAAACAAAGGAGCACACACACACACACATTCGCCAAAAACAAAACAAAATAAAAAAAAAATCAACCCCAAAAATCTGATCACCGAACCGGTGTTGGTGCAAAGCGAAGGGGGAGCAGCAACAAAAAAAAAAACAAGAAGAGAATCTTAAAGATACTAACAAGACAACACCACGAACCGCCGTTTCGCAGGCGCTTGTGTAAGTGACTTACACGAGTAGGAACATATCGTTTTATTGCCGTTGGCCTCCGCCGCCGGCTCGGTGCGTCTCCGCGCGCGCCTGTATGTGTGTGTGTGTGTGTGTGTGTATTTGGAAGAGAGAGCGCAGCACGACATTTCAGACTTTCTATCGCGCACACTTTGACCGATCGCGATTTGCGAATTTTTGGTCAAAGGCTTTGGAGAGATCCTCGCGCACCTAATCGCGGTTCCGATCGCACAAATCACAACGTGTCGCTTGCCGCACTCACTCACTTGCACTCAGCACGACCACACTGAGCCGGCCAGCCGGCAGAAGAGGGCTCAAGGTTATCTAAGCAAAACACACACTCGTTTGTCCGCTGACGTTTGATTTGGGGCGGTGGGGGGGTGGGGGGGATTGATGGGAAGACAAGGAACGATAAGGAAACTACGACTGTCCGACTGCCGGAGCGTCACACTTGTGTCAGAGCTGTCAGACTCACAAAAAAATACGGTCCCTAAATCCCTAACCCTAAATCCACTTACCTGTGCGTGGACAAACGTTTGCATTACTTCAACACTACAAGTAAGCGAAAACAAAAAAAAACTAACCAAAAGAAGGGATCAAAAAACCCGGTCCCGGTGACGACCACCTCCCCTCTCCTCCGAACACGGTGATTAGAGAGAGAGAAGCGAGCACGCGCGCGGGTGGCTTGACTTGACGCGAGTGCGAGCTGCGCCGTTTTGACACGGGGCCGCAGATCCCGCCGATTTTGCGTGCGTGGGAGATAATGAAGCAAAGGGTTGGGATGCGGAAGAGGCACAAGAAGGAGAAAAAGAGAGAGAGAGAGAGAGAGAGAGAGAGAGAGAGAGAGAGAGAGAGAGAGAGAGAGAGAGGGCGCGAAATGCCCTGGTCGCTTCGGTGTGTTGGTTGGATTACATTGCGGCACCCCAAGTGCGTGCGTGGGGCGGTGTGCTTTTCTTCTTCTTCTTGTCGCTCTTTTTCTGTTTTTTTTTTTTTTTTTGAGAGGGTGGGGGTTGCAATTGTTACGCACTAAAACCCCTACCACCCCCTCCCATCGTTCCGGCCCTTTTTTGCGGACGACCTTCCTACCACAACCGCCTGGGGCTCAAGCAGCGCGGTGAGTTTTTTGTTTTTTTTTTTTTGCAAATAGCTGATTCACGCGAACAGCTGTTAGAGCGCTGAGTGCCGCCACCATCCGGTCCGCGCGAAAGGGCGCGAGAGTTTGTGAGCGGTTCTGTTTTGGGGGGGGGAGTGAGCGTGTGGTTTTTTTTTCATGTTGCCTTTCTGTCGTTCCAATTTTTGCTGGCTCACTTATACATAAAGCGGGAGGGTGCGCGCGCGCGCGCGCGCTCGCGCCTACTCACGCTCTCTTGACGGAGCGTGGCGTTGGCCAAAAATCTTCTCCAGTGCCAGTAACGCCCGATCCCGGCAGGCACGCAAGTGCACGACGACGACGGCCACACGATTATTGCGGAGCAAACCGACCGTGGTCACTCATGCCCTGAGCGCTGAGCGACCGTTAGGGCGTGCGTTAGGGGCAGCCAACAGCAACAAAAGCATCGTCGTCGGGGTCGTTACAACGGTCGTGGAATTATGCTGTCCCCGGACGGTGCTGTGTGTGTGTGTGTGTACGTGCGCACACACGAACGGCCAGACGGCGTCTGGCCGATCCGGCGTCGGGAAATCGAGGAAATCGAGTGCAGTTTCGCAGACCGCCTTCCGTCTCCTTGTTCCTTCCACCATAAAAAAAAACACCACCACCACCCCCGTGGGGGGGGGGGTAACTATGTTAAATGCCATGACCTTGGAATGCATCTCATCGTTTGCGGCGTGGTTTGCTGTTGTTGCTGTTGCCGCTGTAGCGCTCCTGATGCTGTTTTGTGTCCTTGCACCCGCACCACAACCGCCGGCGGAAGAGGGGTAGGTCGGCGGGTTGATTGATAGGACGGATGCAACCAAGCCCGATGCAATATGGGCTGGTTATGCTTGCGAGCGAACCACTCGCGCGACCACTCTCTCGGCACGCTGACAAAATGCGACAATCCGTTTAAATCCATAATAAACACATGAGGCAACATTTATATTGCGGAAGATAAGTGTCACTTGGTTCGTGCCCTCGGGTGGGGAGAGGATTTTGCTAACAAGCATTGGGGGTTCGTCGGCTCGCTCTCTCTCTCTCTCTCTCTTTCTCTCTATCTCTCTCTGTCTCTCTTATCCTTTGCCTTGGCAGAGTTTATTTTTTTATGATGTCGAAAGTTTATGAGTTTCTGTTTTACGGCGCAGCCTTTTGCACGTAACTTTAAGGATTCACTAATAGGCAGGTTTGCTTGTTGTAAGCTGGGCGAGATATGTTAGGAGAAAGCAGTGTTGAAATTTAAATATTTGCTTTGAGAAGGTTATTCCAGTTTGGTCGTAAAGCCGTAGCACCCAAGGATTGACGTTAACTTTAAATTTTATGAGTTGATGCCAAGTTGGACGCAATTTGTTAGTTTTTTAATAAACTAAGTTGAAAAGATGCTTGATACAGCCAGTAGAAATTGATAGCCTTGATCTCATTTTTATTTTAAATTATTATTTTTTGTAAATATTACAATCCAATATGTCCTACCAATCCTAGCTACCAAAGCTGAACTACTTCAAAATTATGTAACAACCAAAATTATGCAACGACCGGCACAAGGCGAGGATGCATTTCAGACCATTTCCGATGAGGATGTGGTTGATTACGCCATAAGAATGACAATGGGTTCTTAATACCAGTGTACAATAAAGTAATTCAATGATTTTTTTCTTCACTAATGTCGTCAAATCCAGTGTCCTGTAAGTACGATAGCAACCGCTTTGTTTAAAAACTTTAGATTAGTTTAGAAAAACTACTTTAGTGTCAGTGTTTTGATAAGTAAGGATAGGATAGTGTTTTTTTTTGCATTAATGAGTGGTTTTCCGAGATTTGGTTTTAAATATCGGGTTTTTTTTTCTGCCAAAACATAGGCAAAGAGCTTCCTATAGCTGAAAGGGTGAATGGTGAAGATAGGTGAAGGTGTAGATGTGAGGTGTTCGACTTTATGCGACCGCCAGTATAGTTCCGGAACCATGCAAATGTCGTGACAACATTACTTCAATGGCACCTGGGTCAAATATTTACTATTTTTTTTTACATTGCAACTAAGCAAAAATTGATGTCTAATCAAGCACACGCTTGCTGGCCTGTATTAATTACAGGCTTTTTGCAATACTGCGTTCAGCATTTCGCTATTCATATGTTTTTTTAATTTATTTAATTACGTCATCTAGCCTAGACCTGGCCTACATTACAATTCTCGATTTTTCAATACACTGGCTAACAATGGACCTAACTGCAATTAACATCATACAAAACATGGAGATAACGAATTACAAACAGGTAGTAATGGCGAAAGTGAAAACGGTAAATAAATATATAAATAAATAACTTAATGCTTCTGATCGTCGATATGTGCCTCGAAGAATCAATTTAAGATTATTTACACTTAACGTTTAGATCGACAGTATTGTATAAAGAGCTATATGCATTAACCATTAGAAGTAAAGGGTCTTTGGAGCCAAATTCCGTATTCCTGAAGTCCGTGCTAAATAGAGCTCGTGGTCCTAAACTCCTACCATCAATGGACGAGAATGGACGAGGCGGCAATGAGCCGTCATTCGCCTGTGTTCGAGGGATTTCAGTCCAAAAAGTAGGGACCTGGTATGGTAGCAGGGATAAGTAGCGTCTCGAAACCAATTCAGACGGTACCAAAGGACGCTTAAGAGGCGAAAGAACTCCGTTGGAGCCAAAGCCTCTATAAACTATTCCAACAACAACAACAACCAAAGGCCGCGTGTGAATTTTCTTTGGATTGATTCTAGCCGTTCAATTCTATACTTTTGAGTTGGTATCCATATCATTGAAGCAAACTCTAGAACAGGCCTAACTATAGCACAGTGTAAGGATTTTAAGGTATATGGATCACTAAAGTCCTTTCCAACACGAAGGACAAATCCTAACAAACGAAGAGCTTTTGCAATACATAACTCATAGTGATCTTGAAGAGTCAATCTACTATCTAGTTGTACACCTAAGTCACGAACTACATAAAAGCGCGGAACTGAGCTGCCATCTAATGTATAGTCAAATAAAATAGGAGACGTTTTCCTCGAAAACGATGTAATAGAACATTTTTGTACGTTAACACTCATGTGATTTACAGATTTCCAAGAAAAAAAAATCAAGCAGTTTTGAAGAACAATACAGTCAACCAGCGATGTCTGAAATCGACGCATACATTTTCAAATCGTCTGCATGCAATGATTTTAACCAATTCGGAAGCACATGGACGATATCATTAATGAAAATCACAACCAGCAGTGGTCCAAGAATGCTGCCTTGTGGAACCCCCGATGAGTTGGTGAATGGTGCAGAAAATGATGAATTGATATGCACCATGATGCTTCCATCAATTAAGTAGCTTGAGAGCCACTGAACTACTGCGTCGTTAACTTCGCATTTGGATAATTTAGCCAGCAGAAGAGTATGGTTTACCGAATCAAAGGCAGCATGAAAGTCGGTATACACAATGTCTACTTGTTTTCCGTTATCGATTGAGGTATGCCAAAAATTCAGCAATGCCATCAGATTAGTTGCGATACTGCGGTTTGGTAAAAATCCATGCAGATCAGTAGAAAGTGTATGTTTGAATCCGTTCAGAATATGTCGTGAGAGGAGAATCTCGAACACCTTTCTGCATGCGCATAGCATGAAAAGTCCTCGATAGTTAGAAATGTTTTTTCAGGTATCAGTTCAGGTAGATAGTGTTCAAGAAATGGCTTTCTTGAACACTATCTACCTGAACACTATAAACTATCTTGAATATTAATCTAGTTTCAAGTTTAATTTAATCCGAGTAATGGAGCTGTTTGGCTTGGATTCATACATTATCATCGCTAGAAATTAGAAGAATAGTAATTTGATATGACATTTAAAGTTGTAATTTATGTAGCGAAATACCATATCTCAATTTTTAAACAATTTTTTTTGTAGAATAAACGGCACAATTGGTTTTTTCCAAAAAGTATTTAACTATAAAAGTAGTGATGGAATAAATGAAGTTTTTGTCGGAATCATTTCCAGCTAGCTCCGCAGTTTTCTGGAATCGATTCCGGATAGTAGGTCCGAGATCAGTTTCCGGAATCGATTTCGGAATCGGCTCCGCAATCGGAATCGACTCCGGAATTGGTTCCGGAATCGGCTCCATAAATGATTCCGGAGTTGGTTCCGGAATCGAAATCGGTTCCGGAATTGGTTACGGAATCGGAATCGGTTCCGAAATGAAAATCGGTTCTCGAATCGGAATTGGCTCCTAAATTAGAATCGGCTTCCAAACAGAGTCAGTTTCGGCATAGCCATAGGCGTTTGGGTCCAATCATACTACGTATTGATAACCGCAAAAAAAAAATAAAAAATTACTTGTAAAAGATCCATTCTCATGGTGATTCCCGGAGCCGATTTTGATTGCGGAATCGATTCCGGAGCCGACTCGAGAATCGGCCCCGGAGTCAACTCTGGAATTGGCCCTGGAGTCAACTCTGGAAACGGCTCCGGAGTCAACTTCGGAATCGGCTCCGGAATCGGCTCCGGAATCGGATCCGAAGTTGACTCCGGAATCGAATCCGGAATCGGAATCGAATCCGGAATCGGAATCGAATCCGGAATCGGAATCGAATCCGGAATCGGAATCGAATCCAGCATCGGAATCGGCTCCAGAATTGATTCCGAGCATGGAATCGGAATCGGGTAGGTTCGTTTCCGAGCTCCCACCACTATAAGTAAGATTAACAACAACAACAACAACAAATTAAAAATATAGGTCATCCTTAGTGCTAGAAAATCAATTCTAACTCCTTTTATCCTCTTTCTAGGATCAGCGATGTGAATAAATTAGTAACCATTTTTGATTTAAATCATATCATCATGTTTAACATTACTCTTGGGGGCATCTTGGACTCGCGCCCACTGGAAAATCGTTGTCCACCAGCCGTCCAACCTTTGTGAAACGGCCAACAAAAAAGCGAAGCCTCATTTTACATCTAATTAGAGCCCGAATCGAACGTTTAGCTCGAAATACTTCAAAAATAATCGATAATGCAACGCTCCGGACGCGCACTCGCCAACACCGATACAGGCACGCAACCAGTTCGACCAGACCACAAAGACCTCGCGGGGCCTCGTCCCGTTCGAAGGCCGGGACACAACAACCAAAACAACACAAAACACACACACACACACACAAGGGCGGAAGGATGCAAAACATAATTATGCCGTCCTGCAGCGGCAGCAGCAAAGGGGCTCACGGGGGGCAACAAACAAAAATAATAACAATCAGGCAGTACACACCTGCCAAACCCCCCCCCCCCCCCCCCTCCCCCCTCCCGCATCCCACACCTATAGACACTCACGCCAATCCGGTGCGATGGGAGCCGTCCGTGTGTTGTTGTTGCTGTTTTTTTTTCGGCAGGCCGTTGCGCAATTGTAAGTGAATGTCAAAATCAGTGACTGTTCGATTATCACCTTTTCAAACTTGAATACAAAGCCCCCCGTTTGTTCCACCCCCGTTGGCAAAATAACAGGTACTTGACGTCTTCCTCCCCCTCGTTTACACACACACACACACACCCACACATTAGCTCGTCCATCACGGCCACGGCTACGGTACGGAACCGTGCACGGCACCAGCGACACACCAGCGCGGCACAGATTCGGCATCCGCGGCACGGCGGGCCTCACTTCCGGCCCATTTTGGGGTCGGTCAAAAGAGGCTTACTTGATTGCCGCCACGTTTTGGCAGGAAGGGTATGGATGGGGCGGGCACGGATGCGGGAGGGCACGCTTGGCAGGTGGATGTTCACGCCAGGAAAATTGATAGACAATAGAAATTAGATATCGTCACGTGTTCATTTCCTGGCCGAGCACCGAGCACGTTTGGCGGCGGTGTCTGTGGCGTTCGCGTTGATGTGGCGAGGAGAGGGTGCATAATTTAACTTTGCTTTGTTCCTTACGTGTGAGTCGGAAGGAGTGAAAACCAGCAACAACGACAATAACAACCAAAAAAAAAAAAGGAAAACAAAAACGGACAGACATGAAGGTGATAAAAGCGTAAAAGGGCGCGCAATCAACACGAGCCAGCGTAAAAGGGGTGAGGGTATACGTAGGGTGAGAGGGGGTGTTGATGTGTGAAAATGTACGTAACATAATCATTAGACCGAAATGCCCGCGGAAGACACCGGTGCGGGATGCAGGGCTAGGGAACGTTTGGGAATGGGGTCGCGCGAAAAAAAAGGCGAAAATTTAAATGGCTTTTCCGACGTTCGCGATGGCGTAGGTGCGAATATTTGACAGCCAGGACAGCCACTCGTACTGGGACCTTCCAGTACCCCCGTTGTGAGGGTGGGCAGACAGGGAAGTCATCCAAGAAAATGCCACCGTTTCCATCAACGGCGCAATCGGGCTTATTGTTTTTCGTGAATTGTTTCAAGGCGCGTGAAGGCGGATTTGTCCTGTCCTGCCGGTACCACACACTCACACACTCACACACACACACATGGTACATTCGATGTCGCCGTCCGGGTTGTTTTTAATTTGCATCCACGGGTGTGTGTGTGTGTGTCGGAAGCGCCGGCTCCGATGACAGGAGCGAAATCATACGGTAGGCCGGGCTTTACCAAGTGCCGGACAGACACCTCGATGGATGGGGCTGGGGAGCCTCTCTACAAATCGATGGGTAGGCGGGAAGCGGGGAGTGGCGGGCTAGCCCTTGTGATTGTGAGTGTTTAATCAATACGTCACGAAATGGGTTTTGATTGAAAAATTACTTAAATTTTCTATTTGCTAGCTCCCGTGCTGCGATGGGTTGGTCTTTTTTTTCGGTTTTGGCTTTGGCTAGCGAGAATTCTTCAGTGTCCTGAGCTTGGGTACGGTTCCTTCTCCACCAATCAAAAGCTACAGTACCCACCGGTGCTGCGTGCTTGGAAGGCAGTTTGTTGCATGGTTTGTTCAGGATGCCTGCTGTTGCATTATTAACCAATAGTTTGGGCTAGGTGTGTACCTGGAAGTTTTCGATTGCCTAAAATCAACAAATCAATATCTCATGGTGGCATCATGGCTGTAGCAAATGAAAGCATACTGTATTATACTATCAAATACCAAATACTAATATTTTAAGAAGTACTTAATTATATTACTTGAAGTGAATCTCTCAACAAGAAAACATTTCAGATTTTAAGCGGAGACTCTGATTATATTAATTTATCACTTATTCTGAATGTTTTATTGCACTCAGCAGGAATGATGTGGATTTGGACTAAAATTTACTATTTCAGATCCAGTAGCTAAGATCCATTGCAGTTAAGGATTACCAGATTGGAAATAAGATCTTTCTATCTGGGAATATTTCTATGACAGATATACGAGAACGAGAAAAAAGCTGCAATATCTATTCCTACAGCGCCCGGAGTATTGTAATTTCCACTTTTACATGACCCAGTTGTCCTGGAGACGTGGAAAGTTAACGCTAGTTAGCCTCTATATTAGGAACATGACTTAGATCGCCAGACACCAAAGATTTTCGTATATATGTATCTATAACTCCATAATTTGAATCATGATTTTGTTCGGTTATGATTTGTGCCCGTATAAGTTAAGATCTAGAATTCATTAAATTGGAGCAATTGGAATTTATTGAAGTACACTTTAACTCTAGTAGATGAGATCCATTAAAGTTCTAGTCAAATCAATTTCTAAATGGATTTTGTCCAACGATCTTGTAATATCGCTAAAAAAAAATAAAGAAAATCTGTAAACTAGCGTAATAAGCTCCCAATTTCTTGATGAGAATTACTCAAAACTGGAAGGCTCCAAATGAGGTGAGAATGAAAGTTTTGAGTTAACTTAAAGCCAAACTTCAATGAATGTATGGTTTTGGAGTTCGGAAATTAAGAATTAAGACTATACAAATGACAGAATGCTTGTTCGTTTTATCAGAAGTTGCTTAGAACAGAGCGTGTCGAAGTACTATTTGCTGTAATCAGCACATCGGATACGCACTTTTTACGGCCTCACCGACTCTCATTTAGAGTATTTATCTTCCCGCGCATCCGACAGATGGGCTTATTTGCGAGTAGTGTTTCCTCATCTCGACACACCTGTCAACCGTATGGCAACATCCGATCGGGGCTAACCTTTTTCCGTGCAATCGGAACCCTCGCACTGCCAGGTGGAATGCAAAAGCACCACCCGGTCCGGGGGTGATTGTTGCGTTATTAACTCGAAGCCCATTACCGTGGTTGGGAGGAGGTTTGAGCAGTTTCTACGCTCTTCTTCTTCTATATTCTATTATCTGGTACTGGCCAGTGCTGGCAGTGGGCGGGTGAGTGAAAATTGATATCATTAGTGAAAATTAATGCCCATCCGGTCGATTCATTGATTCTTTGGCGCTCGCACCAAAGCGTTGCGGTCATTGCGAGTTAGTTTTTTTTTTTTTTTTAGTTTGGATTGCGCCCACACCAGGCAAGACGCACGGCTCAATGAGGAGGGCATGGAGGCCTGAAGGAGTAGTTTGTTGAACCAATTATTCTTAGTCTTTTGGGGTTGAGGATGCGTAACATCCCTGTCGCTGCCGCTCTGCTCATTTATTCGATGAGCCGTGCCATGTCTCATTTCCTTCCGCTGGGCTTGACGCTTCGAAACAATAAAATATGATTATACATCATTCCGGGGCCAGAATCAGGCAGACAAGGCACAATGCACATAAACATACGGCAAGGGCACAAGGGGTAGGCTAGGCACCGTGTAGACTGTGCACCGAGCAGCCGTCGGTGGCATCGGATTTGGTTGCGTCTAGTCGGCAGAGCGCTGAGGACGGTGGCGATTGCCACAGCTAATCGTTTTTCGGTGAGGCATCGTTGGTGGTTGGTAGGGCTTCGGGTATGGATGGCAGGAGAGATTGTCAGTCGGAATGTAATCATCATTCGGGGTACGGTGACGTACGCGCTGTGCAAAACGTCATTGGGGTGGCGGAACCATCGATTGCCGCCGTGCGTGCGGTAGACTCGTGTGTCTCGGAACACCAACGGGGGTAAGGGGGCCAATCGGTGGGCTTACCCTTGCTGCTGTAATCGAAGGATAACAGGATTGCAAGATTGATTGATGCTCGGTTTTGAATTTCCGAGCTAATTGCTTATTTATAATGCGATCATCGTTTAGGCAACGTCGGACTGACTGGAACCTGGCCGATAGCCGGGTACGCTGTGTTGTGTTTGGCGTTGTCTAACGGTCGCCCACGGGGGTGCAAGGAATGGTGTATGGTCTTCATTCTTTTCCCAGACATCGCACAACACTTTGCCCTGGGTGCGTCTTGGGGTTTGAGTGAAGAGCTCGATACGTGCAGCCCTTCTCGTGAAGGGTTGCCGTTTTGAATTGGGCTTTGACGGAACGCAGTTTGCATATCGGAATAGATAGCGTGCACTTCAGCCTGCCACCCGATCTGGGAAGGGGTGGTACAGTGCGGCGGCAGTGAATTTGCCAATTGTAATTTGATGCAATATTATGCCTGCGAATCGTAAGCCTGATTAAAGCGGCAACAGTCCACTGTCAGCTCTGGCGCGAGCTGATGTGCATGGTAATTGCAACCGGGTGTAGGCAAAGAACAAACCACGGCTCCCTTAAAAAGTGTGTGCAGCCAGGCGGATTGCATGCATCCTGGCGCATCTCATCTGCGTTACTCTGCAAGGCATGTGCCGGTGATAGTTGTACGTGCTGGTGGGTATTCTGGCACAAAGACGGCTATAGTGCATAGGTTTTCTTTTGTTACCCTTACCTCACCGCAATATCGAATTCATTCTATTACGACATTTCGAAACACGGAAATTTCGTTTTTTGTTGAATTTTGAGAAAACAACAGCTGGTTTGCAAAATATTGATAGAGAATTTTCCATAAGCTTCTGTTCCAAGGAACAAGCGATTCTTGTCGTGATTCTAATCGAAACGTAATATGTCAATGACACTTAAATTAACGGTTATTTAGTGACATTTCAGTACATTCCATTAAATATATATTGCTAGAAGTACCATGATCTGCTCAGCGTCTTTAGTTATGTATTGCACATGGATTTAAATTTTTTAAAACCCTCAAATGGATTATATAATTGCTTCCCAGTTTTGTCCTAGTGTGGTGAGCGGTGACAATCAAATGCAGACATTCGCACTGCTTGAAGATTCGCAACCCATTTTCACTTTTTAATTATATCTATGTTTCTATTAGTGTTGGGTAAATCTGATTCAGATTCATGAAACTGAATGAATCTTTAACATGATTCAAAGAATCTGAATACCGGTTGCAAAGATGCATGAATCTCAAAGATTCATGAATCTCCAAATATTCTTGATCACCAAAGATTGATGAATCTCAAAAGACTCATGAATCTCGCAAGATTCATGAATTTCAAAAGATTCATATCTCTAGGGATTCATAAATCTCATGAGATTCAACTTCTCCAAAAATTCATAGAGCTTGAGCTTCTCATTATTATTCTTTTTGAAATAACAACCTACATGGTCATGCCAGCCTGTACAGGCTTTCGGGACTTCTTAGCAACTTTAGATCCATGCATTTTTGAAGATTCATATAACTTTGGAGATTCATAAATCCTTCGAGATTTATGAATCTTTGAAGAGTCGATTTGGGATTCGAATCACTCATTACTGATGATTCATATGAATGAATCTCATTGAAAGAGTCATGAAACCCAACACTAGTTTCTGTGCTTTCTATTTAATGTTTGTTTCTTGTATATATCAAATCGCTAAAAATAATTTGTCAAGTATGGCATCATCATACTTCATGCTTGCGACACCTGAAAAATAGAATAGTAATGGAAAACCCACCTGGTAAAATAAAAGCATAGGCCAGTAATGAGCATCCATTCGAAGAGCAAAATCATCGCAGAGTGAATTAGTACACCCTTGTAAGGATACACCTTCTCGAGCTTGCCAGCAAGCATGTAAGCTGTCAAATGGTAGTGGTACCACTGCAAACGATCGCAGCGCCACACACTCGATCCTCGCTCGTTGGACCTCGACCTCGACGGCGGAGTGCGAAAAATCAAAGGAGGCAAATTAAGCGCTCGCACAGCAGGCGAACGCCCCAAATAGGCAGCCGGCAAATTGGAGTGCAGCTGCTTTCCGCACACAAATCGCGCACATGGGTAACTGACCCGCGCTGGCTCACGCAGAAAAAGAAGAAAAAAAACATGGATGCTACAATAACCCCGACACCCGGTAGATGATAACACATGGTACAACAGCGCACGTATGAAAGGAGGCGAAATGAAACTTACCACACAGCCGCCCCCGGGGATGGACGGACGCAAGCTCGTCGACAGCAGCAGAGGTGTAAACCGTGCGGGGTTTGTAATGGTGGTGGTGGTGTGCGTGAAGCGAAGGACAATAACGACACACTCTGACGTCCGTTGGATGAGGCGCGTAGAGCGCAGCGCCATCGCTGTACACGACACACCCGCTCCGCCAATGGCATCCCCAGCAGCGGTACCACACTTGCCGCCGTTCAGTTTGGTTGATAGATGCAAAGGTTTGATTGAAGCTCGGGAAGCCATCACTACTACCGCGTCGGTCGGTAGTTCGAGGTTTTTTTTGTGTTTATTGTAACGCGTCACACAAAAGCAAATTGCACAGGGCAGCCTTCAGTGCCCGCCAACGGAGTAGGAGTCAAAAAACGAACACACGCACTGCTCCATTGCTCTGCCTCCGGCAAAACGGAGTGTCAACCGCGCTCCCTACACGACACGCTAGCAGGACCGTCCGGTCTGTACCGCATACAAGCTCCACGCGCACAATCGCACGCAAGGGTAAAAACGCTTACTTGAGGTTACTGATATGAGCCGACTAGTGCGGGGCGGAGGCAGATATCTCAATTTGTACACGCGCTACTAAATACAAAATCTGTCGAAAATTCTAACACTACCTTAAAGAGCAATCACAACCGGCGGCCAGTGTGGCGACCACAAACGTGCGGCCGCCGACACAACGACCGTGTTCCCGAGCGTACCGACCTGACGATGTATGTGTTTTGTATGTGCGTGTATTAGTTTTTGTTTGTTTGTTTTTGTGG
Source organism: Anopheles melas (assembly GCA_000473525.2). NCBI lineage: Eukaryota > Metazoa > Arthropoda > Insecta > Diptera > Culicidae > Anopheles > Anopheles melas. The sequence goes on along the minus strand of KI921126.1, from coordinate 2,244 downwards.
TTTTGTCAGTATCGGTATTTCTTTTCAGTTGCGTGTCCATTGCTCCATTGCTACGGTTACTTTGTACTTTGAAAACGCTACGAACCATTTACAAGTGATTGAGTGGTTTCCGTTTTTTTTTTCGTGTTGCTCCTTGGGCGTGTACACACGCGCGCCTAGTATTACAGTGTATAACATATCTAGATGTAGGCAAGCGGCAGACGTTAGACACGCGCCCTCTCGCTTACTAATTTTATGCACAGTGCTTGTCGATGAGATGAGATGGCTAGCGGGATAACGACCGCTACCGTAATGTACACACATACACCTATTTGGAGTCTCCAACTACCCCTGCAACGTCTATCATACCGAAAACAGGTCATTATCATCGCTATATTGTCGCGAGCCTCTATTGGCGCTCACTTATTGTACCAGATGGTGTTTGTCGCACACGTTGTATATATATAAGTTTGTGTATATATATATGTGTATAAAGATAAAGCTACGCATATGTATAAATGTTCGACTGGAAGCATATGGTCAATGTATATTTATAGTTCGGTGTATATGTATGTCTGTCTATATGTAGGTATAGTTGGTATGTACAAGCACGCAGAACGCTCCTCGGCGTCCTCGGCAGTCACAGGACGCGGAGGAAAAGCGGGCCAATATTCCCGCCCTCCTTGGTGCGTCAAGCCTATCGCTATTAATGCACCTGCTCCTGGATCGATATGATGAGGCCCCATTGCTTTTGAAATTGGATGTGTTCTTCGGACGTGTTCCCATTGTCCAGCGATGTCAGCGATTGCGCCAAAGACGCAACGCACGTTCACATACACACTCACACACATGTAACAAAGTCGTGGTTTGTTTTCCCTAGGTTCCCCCCCCCCCCACCCCCCAGCTGGACTGATAAACACTGTGTAATAGGTTGATTGATGTGGAAGGTCGACAAGGCTCTCCGCCACGCGAAGAGCCATCAACGCATCTCTTCCCACTGGGCTGCGGGACGTACCTGCGTAGCGATTCCACCTTGCGAAAGTCGAGCGGCGCGTCGACCTCCCCGTTGATCTGCGGGTATCCGTTCGGCGTCGGATAGCGGCTCGCGTACAGTGGAAGTGCCGGTGAGGAAGCCATGTTGAACAAGTCCGATGCTGCCGATGCTGCTGCTGCTGCGGTGGTGCGGTTGGAGCTGCGAGGAAACCAACCCCCCCGACGGGTCAAGGTGTGAAAGGAGGAGATGAAAAAGAAGAAGGAAAAGAAGAAGAAAAAGTAAGATAATTGAGTGAAAAAGCAAGTAACAGCGCGCCGATGTTAGAAACAACAAAAAAAAAAACGGGGTGATTTTTGGGTTTGTTTGCACGCATCGCTCGCACGCGTTTTCCCGGCGTGCCGGGGAGGCAATACGTCCAAACTGCCCTCCCCTCTGCGAACGGGTGATTCAAATTAGCTATCCACCATCCTCCCTCGTACCCCACCGGCTTCAGCAGCTCCAAGAAAAGGAGAAAAAGCGGAAGCGAACCGGAAGCTGAAGCTTTACTTGCGGAGGGTTTGTGTGCTTTTCTTTTAATTTCTCGCCCCAGCACCAACCACAGCCGGACAGGTGCGCCCGGGAGTTCAGGGTGGAGATGAGATATGCCCCCTTACCCCCTTTCACCCGGAAACATCAATAATTGTTCCCCTTCCCCAGGTTCAAACGGGGCAACCGTCGTGGAGGTAAGAAGAGAAACGTTGGGGGAGGGGGGGAGGGGATATAATTCAGTTTTTATCACAGAGATACCGACAGCCTGACGGGGCCTGAAGCCTATTAGCAAAGCGGGAAGCAGCAGCCCCCGGACGGTACTTACACAAGATGGCGAGCGCGCTGGGCCTTAAACTGTACGCTGCAACCAGCGACTACTACTTCCACCCAAGACGGCGCTTGAAGACTTGGACAGAGTTCAAGAACCAAAGCGCTCGCACAGCGCCACAGTACACAACAACCACACACACACTCACACGCGCGTACGCGTATGAGCCGTTTTCGAATATTTGGGAATAGGCGAGTCTATGTATATGTCGATAGGATATTACGAGCTACGAGGTTTGAAGATATTGCGGTTTTACTTGTGTTCGTTAAGCTTAGATTACTCTTTTTTTTTTGAGAAAGACGTCCACCGAAAGCGGATGGTGGTAGCACTACATTGCAACTAGAGATTGAGTATCAAACTGGGCATCAAACTGGGCCACTACTGCTACTATTACTGTTACGGATGTAACTCGAAC
>AXCO02007025.1:0-15337 GCA_000473525.2 Anopheles melas | reverse complement strand
TATGTGTGTGTGTGTGTGTGTGTGTGCGTATATTTTTCTTTCACTGCCGCTCCATCTCTTTCGCTCGCACGGTACGTACACAAACACAGCAGCAAGGGTGAGCGAGTGAGCAAGCGTTCGCACGCACGCGCGCACACACACACACACACACACACACTCACTCCGTTCTGCTGCTCTCGTTCTCTCTCTCTCTCTCTCGCTCTCGTACACGGTTCCTTTTCCCCACACTTCCCTCAGGCACACCCCCATTGCCCTTTGCACACCAATGATCCGCAAAAAAGACCCCCCACCCCCCTTTCCCCCCCCCCTCCGCCGACAAATGCCCCGTGCGTGATGCCGAAAAGGGAAAATGCGCGAAGGGCAGAGAAGCGAACGGCGAAACAAAAAGGGCGAAAAACCGTTCACGATCACGCACATACACACACACACATCACCATCAACACACGCCAACCCAGCAGGAGGAAAGCAAGAATGAGAAGAACAAAAAAAAAACCACGGCACGGATTCGCACGCGCACTCGATATTGGATAAATAACGGACGGATGGGGTCGTACAATCACCGCACGAGAGAAAAACGCACACGGCACAGTAAACGCACAGCGCTGTACGAGCTTTTGATCAAACGAACGAAAAATAAACCTTCGTTTTCAGCGCACACACACACAATCTCCGAGACAGTGTTGGTTGCTGCTGCTGCTGCTGTTGCTACTATTCGCTAATGTTTGCTGCTGCTGCTGCTGCTGCTGCTGCTGCTGCTGCTGCTGCTCCGTTGCTGCTGCGCTACTGCTGCGCTCCAGTACGGTTGCTTACTGAGCGGTCAGCCGTCGGCAGCGCGTCGCTAGGTTGGCAGCCATGAGCGTACGGAGCAAACAGAGAGCGAGCGAGCGAGAAAGAGCGCGGAGCCCGACGCGACAGGCAAACAGGAACAAAACATCCCACCCCGTGAGTGGCCACCGCAAACGCACACACACACACACGCACACACATGCACGCGGGCAACGGCAGGCGTACCGCGCACGGTGAGCGCCTAATCAATCTCGAGCACGCTTCCTGGAACGAGCGAATCAATATCGAGTGCGTGCGAGCGAGACCAGCCTAGCGGCTAGCGCACGATAAAGCAAGGGAGAGCGAGAAAGCGATAGGGGGCGCTCGCTTGCCAATAACAACAACCGCGCAGGCTGTCTCGCTCTCGGCCATGCTCGGTATAGCTGGCCCGCTCGCGCTGCAGCGCATCTGGCAGCCACTCACCATTCCCATTGCACTCTTTCCCGTGGCATTGCTGGCAGGTCGAGGAGCTCAGCAGGCGGCCTTATACATTTAAAAACTGTTTCAAATTTAAATTTTTATTTCATCGCTGACAGTTTGTTTACATACAGTTTTTTTTTTGGTTTTAATGTGCGAAATGTAAAACTACACAACCACTGGTGAGGGGGAAAGGGTTTCGTTTTCATTCTTGCTGTTTGCTTTTCAAGAGCAAGAGCGAAAATAAATCAGGAATGCTTCATACTTCGCCTATGCGCGATTGCACAAGCCGTTAGCCTGGACGCTTTTGACAGCTTATGGTAGCACGGGGCGAACTAATCGGTTGTGGACAGTATGAGTTATCGGCACTAGCTGTGGCAGTTTTTTTTAGACCTGGGTCTATGCACATGTTGCGGCAACATGTTTTCAATGGCAACATTGCTGGACTTAACTGTTTTCAAAATTAGTTAAAATTATTTAGCATACGTTTTGATGTACAAACGTGATCAAAAGTGTTTGTTTGAAAATGAAATTTTGTATGAAAAAATGGACATCACGTTTTTTGCAGATACAGTGGAGCGCCGCTTATCCGGGTACCTTTTATCCGGCTTTACGTTTATCCGTGCTGTTGAGAGATGACAGTTCAATACAAAAGTGACATTGCGTTATGAGGAGGATATTTGAAAAAGCGGTTATAAGAGCACATTTTCCTAACAAAAACACTATAATGCATGGCAAATTGTAAATATTCTCTTTGGAAAAAACATGAAGTTAGTAAAAACTTGGTTATTTTTATCAAAAAATAAGATAACATAACCAGGAATTGGTGATAAAATATATCATTTGACTCATTATCCGTGTTATTCGCTTATCCGGGCGAGGTCAAGTCCCGAGAAGCCCGGATAAACGGCGCTCCACTGTACACTGTTGTTCAACTATACAGGAATTATTGAAGAGTGTTGTTACACAAAAATGCTTTTACATTGTAAACATTTTATTTTATTTTTCTTTGAATGAATTTATGCTAAACATATTTAGTGTTTATATTTAAACGTATTAAGGCACCCTTTTACATTACAGGAATAAATCTGGAATTTATCTCATCACATAGAAATATTAATTAAAAGGAATTTTATTTAAACCCATCTTTTTGCTTCAAATAACTATTTTGTGTGGAAGAATTCCTTTTGCGACGACACTGTCACGTATTTGGTTTATGTGTTTCTTACTTTAAAAAAAACACCGTTTTACACTGTGACAGTAGAATTCTACTTCCTGGCAGAATCTACATTGGTGTACAGCAGGAAGCTCCAAACTTTTCAGCTCACGGGCCGCAATGCTTTAAAATAACTATGTTGAGGGCCATTTGATGTTACCTTTATGAGTGAACGTTTGAATCAGGTTTCATAACAAAATGCTAACGGGACTTGTACAGGTTCGTATTACTAAAGCTTGATTTTTTGTCCAAGAAAAGTGAAAAATACAATTTTATTCTAAAAAGTTAAAACAATGTAATATTTATTTTAACCTATGCAGAGTCATCTGAGGCCGCATTATAAGCTTTCGAGGGCTGTAGTTTAGAGACCTCTGGCTTACAGGACCAAATCATTTACCCTGGGGAGATAAAAACTGTCGAACGCGTTTTTTACGTACCAACACTATTCCAAATATTCCTCAGTGTGATAAGGCCTTTATGAGAACTTATTTGAAATGAAACCCTTTCTCTTCGTACTCGATATTGCCCCGTACTCCCTTACCAAAAACTCTCAATTTCAGTTCGTGACGTTTGCTTGGCGGCTACACTTGATTATGGCAATATTGTTTTGTTTATGTGTTTTTTATCCTCTTCTTTTAATTGTGCGTGCTTGTCGTTTTTGAATCCCTCTATCACGACGAAAAGGGGGACCTTTTCCAACATACTAGCGATTGGTGGCATTGTTCTGCATGATTTAATATTATTTAAGGATTATTAATGAATTTAATTATTTTTTTTTAATTTGATATTGTATGCCTACACTTAAAACAACACTTGAAATACTAATAAAAACCCAACAAGCCTGAGATAAGGCTAATACAGGTCCCGGAACCAACACGGAATGGAAAAAAAAATATTTTCAAAAGCAATCCAAATTCAAATTGAACGTTATTTTGCCATCCCCCTGATCGTGACAGTCGATACCAGGATGCTATTGCATTGTTTTCGTTTGACCCCGTTTGACACCAAACGTCACCGTGGCGTAGAAGCGCCAGAGGTAGGAGAGAGGGGCGCAGGAAACAACAATCACATCAGAACCCATATTGCAAAAACTCACCCCTTACCCCCGGCGAGACGCCATATACGTGTATCGATTGGTGTTGGTACACAGTTCGATCGTTCCCTTTTTGCCGCTTCTGTTCGCTGCGATGTAAAAGTGTCCCTGTGTCTGTAGCCAAAACATACGCTTTCCATATTGCGCGTTCCATCAGTTATTTCGGGAGCGATTAGACAAGACGCAGGATGAGCATCCTGGCGGGCAACTGCAAATGCACGTACACACTCGCGCTCGTCGGCCTGAGCGTGTGCGGCTTTCTGCTGTCGCTGTACACGTCCTACGTGGAGCTGCGGGCCGAGCACGACCATACCTACCAGGCCATGTGCGACATTAGCGAGCGCATCAGCTGCACCAAAGTGTTTACCTCCAGGTAAGGCGCGGGATGGAATGCAAAAGGGATTCACCGGTATGTAAGAAGGAAACCTAGGGAAGCCAACGGTAAGGAGCGCGGACCAATGATGCTGCTCCCTATGCAAATTTGCATCATTCGATAGCCTTTCGGGTGAGTTTTATGAGATGTAAAGCAATAAAGTGATTATTGTCGATCAATTGATTTGCCCCATTGCTTGGCGGAGCCAGCGCGAGGACAAACCCCAATCAAGCTAACAAATCAAAAGAAATGATCAAGTACCGCCACATCATTAGCATATGGGTGGGAAATGTGAGAGGATGGGGAAAAAAAAAACAAGAAGAATAAAATTGCCAATAATTTAGCGGAACGTTGCCGTTGAGCGGCACCAAATGGGAAAGATTCGCCGCGTTTAGGTGCAATAAAAGTTTGCACCCTTCCGCGTGCAAGCAGCCCCCATGCGTGCGCCATTGCGCCGGGATCGTAAAACGGGTAGCAAAAGAAAAACCAAAAATCGGCAAAAGGCGCAGAGAATGCCCGCGAGCGAACGAGAAACTGCATTGCACCGCGAACACGTTTGTGCAATCGCGCGACAATAAGGTGGTGACGCTTGGAGCTGCGGCGGCATCTGTTTGCCATAAAACGGTGCGTCGTAAAGCGGTGCCGCATGCGAGCTGCCCATGGAACTGGATTTTATAACGCCACAGCTGGATTATTCGCAGCTTAATGATGGGTGAGATTAACACATATGGCACCACGCGGAAGTTCATTTGTTTTTATTTTTTTTGCGATGTCGCAAACATGCTCCTCTCTTTTGGTTCCTTCAACATGGGAACAGCAATCCTTGGGTGGGACCTTAATGGGTTTTATTCAATGTAACGTCTGCAAGGCTTGGAGGTGTAACACAGAGTAAAAATGTATTAACACATAACCAAAGGTTACTTCAATTCGATGGTTACTATTCTAACATCCTTCCTTAATCCAGAATTGACTTAATTCCAAGGGCCTCTCGTACATCTTAATACTTGCTGATAGGAAGTACCTTAGTTAGCAAGTCTGCTTCTTGATTTTCAGAGCAAATATGTTTCACCTGCATTAGTTTTCTTGCAAGGATCTGTCTGACGAAATGGTGTCGTTTATCGATATGTTTACTTATGGATAAGTAGCCAATTTGCCTCTCTGCCAGATGGATAGCACTCCGATTATCACAATAAATCGTCATAGGCTCTGCATATCCCAACAGTTCTTGTCGAAAGCCTTTCCATTAAACATCTTCCTGAGTGACTCCTGAAACTGCCACCTTCCGTCGCCGAAAGTGATACAGTTGATTGTTTGCGGCAATTCCAGGCAACTGGACCTCCAGGCTGTTTCTTCACATAACCAGTAATGGAATGACCGTTATCAGTGTCATTGATCCAATCAGCATCACAAAAACCTTCGAAGTTTCCATCGCTTGTACTGTTGTACATAAGCTTCATGGTTTTCGTCCCTTTCAAATAACGAAATGTTTCTAAGATTGTCTCACGCCTCTTTAGCATTTTTAGCATCCCGCACCAGTCCTTATGAGCTTGAATCAATACTAAGACATATTGTAGCCAATGCTTGCTGGTATATTTCTTCGCTCACTGCCGGTTCACCTTCAGTTGGCTCCTTCACTGCGCACCAGGTCCTCTCATTAATTAGGACCATCTTGGTAACGAAATACCAAGAGCTGTAGTTTTCCGATCCTCGAAGTATCTCGCGCAATGGCAGAGAAAATAATCCTCTTGTTTCCTATAAAAAGGATTTTTTTCTCCTTCCCCAACTCCCCCTAACCATTGCTCTTTTTGCCATTTCTCCATTTCCATTTCCAGGTACGGGCGCGGCTTTGGCATTATCGGGCCGCTGCTCGGAGACGACTCGCTGCTGAACGTGCCGAACGGGTTCTACGGCATCTTCTACTACTTCCTGGTGGCCGGCCTCAGCTTCAGCAACAATCTGACCGTCTCGCGGCTGACCAGCTACCTCATACTGCTGTCCAACGGGCTGTCGCTCTACCTCGCCTACCTGCTCTACTTCGTGCTGCAGGACATGTGCGTCGTGTGCGTCACCACGTACGCGGTCAATCTGGTCAGCCTGATACTGGCGCTGCAGAAAATTCAGGCCCTGATCCGGGAGGAACAGGTAATGCGCGCGCTCAAGGTCGGCAAGGCAAAGTAGTAGGGCCCCGGTGCCAGTCTTTTGCTTCTGCTCTCCCGGCAGGCCATATTATTATTTGCTCGCACCCGGCTCCCGTAGTAGCCGTTCGTTGGTCTGCGACTGTTGCTGTTACTTTGTTCCTTTTTACATGTCACCGGGGGGAGGAGGTCGTCCGTTCGTCGTTGGTTCGTTATTTGTCTGCTTTGTACCAAGTTTTTGTCCCTCTCGTTATCTCGTACACAGTGCTTTCTAACGTTTCTCATTCCATGGTGCCAAAAAAAACCCAAAAAATAGAGCCTGCAACAAAGATGGTTCAATGTTTGTGATGTTGATTTAATAAAAAAAAAATCCATTCCATTACTGCGCGATGTGGTACATACACTAATTCAATGCCGGGTCCAAAATGCGTGCGTTCCAGTGCGAGATTTTGTTGTTGTTTACAGCAGCAGCCGCGCGTGTTTGCCAAACACCGCATGCACGTGTCGCACAGCGGGCGAAGCGTCATTGTATACTGTCCGAAATCAAGAAAATACAAACTTTGTCAAGTAATTTCCCAAGCACCACAGATTAAACTTAAACGAGTGGAAAATCCAATATCCTTAGAAAAAAACGAAAGCTCCATAGCTTCATTGGTTTGTTCAATAGATGGTGTAGATTACAAATCATCATTATATTGATGTCCTTTTTCTTGCAATGTGTGTCGACAAGCTTAATCTAATCACCTATTAAATTAATTATCATCACCTATTAAATTAAAAAAATAATAATCAGCCTAAACGGAATACAGAAACACTTCGTTTAGCAGACGGCAAACGATTCATGCATTCTAAAAATAGCAAAAAGCTGATGGTGCCATCTGTTGGTGGGATATTCAACCAGTGCAGCTTTCTCATTCCCTCAGTACTGTTATCTGGTTTCGCATTGAAGTTATGTATCGCTAGAACTAGAACAGCGATACGGTTGTTTATATACTAAACTCCAATGCTACACACCAGTATAGAAGCAAGTGAGATTTGAGTAATGGTCATTGGTGTCGATACCCACGTCTGATCTTGACCATACGACCATTCATGTAGATTTTTTGCTCGGAAAATTAGATGGCTAATATAGATTATGATTAGATGAAGCTTGTCGAGACACATTGGAAGAAAAGGACAGCAATATAATGATGGGTTGTAATTGTACAATTGTAATACGCCATCTATTGAGTAAACTAATGAAGCAATGGAGCTTTCGTTTTTCTTTTCAATGGATATTTGACTGACTTGAAAAACCCTGCAATTCATTGCTGCAGGGAAGATTGTGCACGCAGAATTGATAAGAACTAAAAAAACTAAAATTAAAGAAATGGCCATGAAAATTACCAATAATTAAAAACAAAATATCATCTACGAAACGAAATTAAAATCTATAGAATTGCAAAAAAACACCATTTTGTCCAATAAGTACCACTTTGCGCCCATACTGCCCATTCGCGAACGTCAGCGACAGTTGACAGCCAGCTGGGACGATCTGTCAACAATGCAGTGCGCTCTCGCTCGCACCATCGCTCCCGAAAAAGCGAGGGAAAGAAAGAGCTCACAACATCAGCTGAGAGCTGTTTCGCTTCGTTTGCTCCGTTTTTGACAGCTCGCACATACACACATGCAACACTTCACACACGCGGCCACGCAGATATACCGTGAGACGTGGTCAATGTAAACGCCAGTCGCTAGATGCTTCGTCGACACGTATCGTGAGCTGTGCACCGCCAAGGGTGTGTAAATTTTCCTTCCCCATTTTCGATTTCCTTTTGCCGTGGTGGTGGTGTTGTGGGAAAAGGCGCAGAGAACTAATTGTACCCGTGTGTTTTTGCAGCGAGGCTATCTGCAGCGAGGCTCTGCTACGGGCTATCGGAACGAGCGGAGGAAGGCCATTCCTGCCCAAACCACCAGTGCCGCCCAGAGCGCAACGGAACAGTCGAGGCCAAGGCCAACAAAGGAACGGCTGCCCGACCTGTCCCTGTGAAAGAATACGAACGCCATCGGTGACGATGTGTGATGTGTGTACACGACAACATTTACTTTCCATCCGTCGACGCACCGATCAGTAGCCAAACGGAAGAGCGAGAGAGAGAGAGAGACCACTGGCCGCATAAGTGTATTGCCTCCCCTTGCTAAGGGATAGCTCCCCAGCTCTCCTGTCCGTGCACCTGAAGCCTCCAACTCCCCTCCCCTAGCCCTAGGGGTAAGTGGGTAAAAATAAACGACGTCTTCTGTGTCCAACCGTTGGTCGTCCTCGCGCACGATGGCGCAGGTGCTGAAGCGTCCGATCGGTACGCTCGTCAACGGGCTGCGTAGTGTCGGGGGCGGCGGTGGTGGTGGCCGCACCGGCGGCAGTGCACCGCTCCTGCCGGACGGTAGTGGCGGGTACGCCGGACAGGGGGCGGCAGGCGCCCCCGACGGCACCATGCGCCAAACGCTCACGATCGTCTTTCTCTGCATCCTCTGGTACGTGGTGTCGAGCAGCAACAACGTGATCGGCAAGATGATACTGAGCGAGTTCCCCTACCCGATGACGGTCACGATGATACAGCTGACCAGCATCACCGTGTACAGCGGGCCGTTCTTCAACCTGTGGGGCGTCCGGAAGTACGTCGACATCTCCTGGCGCTACTACTTCAGCTTTATCGTGCCGCTGGCGCTGGGGAAATTTTTGGCCTCCGTCACCTCGCACATCTCCATCTGGAAGGTGCCGGTATCGTACGCCCACACCGGTGAGTCTCTGCAGCAACGTTTTTGTTTTTGGCGTTTCTTTTTAGCGGGGTTTTTTGCTTCCTAACGGCAACCAGCGGGAATTGCACGAGACGGAGGTTACGCAAAACCTGCACGCTGTGTGTGTGTGTGTGTGTGTGTGGTTGTGTGAAAGTGAAAGTCTGAAGCGGGCAAAGCCGAAGCCAACGCGTGTGAGCAACAACTGGGTCAGCGAAACACGGTACCGTGCCGCGCGTTTGGCACGTGCAGCTTCACCAATCAAACGCGGCACATATAACAGAGGTTATCATTCAAACGCCTGCAATCAAACGCAAACTGGTGATAGGGATGTAACAAAGCGTGCTGGAAACGTTCCCTTCTCTAAGAGCGGGTTCTTTGTAAAAAGGGTTGATCGATTTATTTTTTTATTATTTTAGTACATCGTATTTTTATGAGTAAACTATTCAGATAGTTTCTAGTTTGCTGACAGGAAAGGTTATAAAAACACAAAAAAATATTGTTGAAGTAATTGATCCTTTCAAAAAGCGATCAAACATTACATTCTCTGTAGCAGTAAAGACACTTTAACGATAAAGATTCATCTTTTACTCTATGCATTATGTCTTGATGCTAAATTGCTTGTCACGCCCCTGTTTGAATTAGAAGAACAGATAATTTATCATTAAATGTAGTGTACTATTAAGCCGTTTGCTCCTTTTGCTGGACAGAAGAATAACAATAATGCCCTATTTATTTGGTAATGAAAAACAGATGACTCTAACCGAATCTAGAATTATGTTGGAACTGAACCTGACCCCATACTGGTCGTGGAATTGACTCGGAACTTGTTTTGGTCCTGGAATCAAGAACAAATCCATACTAGTCCTGCTTTTTTCTATCCATTAAACTGATCACTGAAGTGATTCTGAACGCATATCTTGGAACCAATCACGATCCCACGCCCATACCGGAGATGAAATTGAGCTTACAGGGTTTCTAATCTTATAATGCAATAGTTAAATCACTTAAAACCTTTATTTTGATTTGTTTTTTTCTGTGGCACCCATCTGTATACATGGTACATTTTAACATCACTAGTTAATTTGGCCAGGTAATAGTACTCTGAAAACAATGGTCTCGAAACTCAATTATTATGAGGTACTTATGATAATTGGGATTATGAGACCTAAAATCGAAACCAAACCCATACTGGTCCTGACACCAATACATCATTTTTTCTGGTTCAAGAACTGCGCATGGCCTAGTGCCGGTCCTGAACCTGATTACTGAACCTATGCCGGTCCAGGAACCGATACTGGTCCCAAACCGGTCCAGGAACCGATACTGGTCCCAAACCGGTCCAGGAACCTATACTGGTTATACCGGTCCTGGAACCTATCATGAACTCGTACCGGTCCTGGAACCTATCATGTACCCATGCTGATCCAGAAATAGCTCCCGATTTCATTTATTTTTAGGAATTGTACCTGGAACTGTTCCGGATTCGGATTCGGGACGATACTTGGACCACTGGTCCGGGTATGAAACCGATACAATTCCAATTCCAGTCGACAAACCATACCCGGAAGTAAATGTGCAGCGTTGGAATTAGCGTAGGAAATAACGGAGGAAATTCAGTCGAGTTTTTATAGCGATAAAATTGTAGACACAAAAGAATTCAATGCTAATGAAATTAAGCAATGCAATGCGGTTGTATTGCAAGCGGTTGTCCAAGCAAGGATCAAATTCTTATTATTAAATAACTGCTGTTAAAATTGTAAAGATTTTTCAATTAAGGATTGGTAACATAGAACGCAAAAGTGTTTAAAATGCAAAACAACAAAGCAAGAGCAATTTCGGCTTCCTGATGAACCTCTTCTCTCATGCTTCAAAAAATATTGGGGATATTCTGGTGATACATAGTACAAAAGCCCTAACGACTGAAACATTATGGAGATAAACGTACATTCAGTTACGATTATGATGCTTTACGAACAATGTATGGCATGTCAGCCAAATTGACATCATAATTCCTTTTTTTAAAGCTCCTTAACAGTCGTTGTACTCTTAGCAAGCAACGGTGTGTAATTTTCGCACTCATAAAATCAACAATTTTGTTCAGTTTTCAATCAGGAGCATTGTCATGTAGAAGCAATATTTAGTGGTAGAATGTTTGTCAATCCATGTTGCCATAATCAAATTGGAAAGAGTTCGACGGCATGTAATGTCATATTTAAAGATGTTCAGTAATTTGCAGATGAAATGGTATACAAAGATAGAAATTTCAAAATTAGGCCATTTTTTTGTTGTCCGGATTTCATGTTGCGGCGGGTTGGACTTTGCCGACCACTGCCTTAGTCGGTTCCATTTAATGTTGGGTTTTATGAATCTTTCGTTGAGATTCATTTATATGAATCTTGAGTGATGATTGGTTCGAAACTCGAATCGAATCTTTAAAGATTCATGGATTTCTAAGGATTCGTGATTCTGGAACGATCCATCCATCCAGATTCATAAATATCCAGCGATTCAGTAATGTTTAGACATGTATGATTTTCGAAATAATTAATTTGCGCGATTCCATGGTACAGTAGTTTCCAAACAAACTATGCGGCTTCGTGGTTTTGCCTAGAAGTCTCGAAAGGTAGACTGGTCCGACCATGTAGGTTGATACCTTAAGAAGAATAATCCCTTTGATTCATGAATCATGAAGCGATCATTTCAAAGATTTATTCAAATTCATGAAGCTGAATCAGATTTACCCTACACTAGGTCCCAACACTTCATTATATAATTGCAAATTTCCCCAGTATGCTTGCAGCATGGGCCTTGGAACTAATTATCCGATCCGATTTAATCTAATTATTATTATCTAATTATTATCCGTCAAACCATTTCCAGTGCAGGGTAAAGTAAGCTGCAAATTCAAGCATTTAGATTGAACGTAGAAATTCTGTTTATAAATTAAGTGAAAGGAATTAGCGTAGGAATTATAGGAATAGGAAGAACACAATTTGTATATTGGTATCATTTTCATTATTATTATTATTATTATTTTCATTATCATTATTATTTTCATTAAAACTAAGCTTAAGCATTTTGGGTCATTTTCATGCACGGGAATACACTAGTTCTTTCACTTAGACGAACTGAGCGTGAATCGCGATTCTTTCGTTCATTTCAGTTCATTCAGATGCATCTAGAAAATTATTTAGCAGACCAGCGAGTTCTTTTTCTGAACGACCTAGTCATACGGTGCACGTTCATAATTGTATTGGAGGAAATGAACGACCTGTCCGATTAGGATGTTCTTTATCTTGACGGGTAGGGCGTCCTTTTTATGAACAACTCTGTGCATTATGACTTATAAAGAACCGATTTACGTTAACTAGATGAACGTAGGTCGTTCGTTCTTTTGGAATGAACTGAATGAATCGTACGGGTTCTGGTTCTTGGGGCACACCTCTAGTAACAACGGTCTTTTTGATCTAACTAAACCATGTCGTTTGTACCGTCCGCTGGGGGGCCTTAGCGACCTTTTCTTTCATTTTTTGAGGGATCGTTTGAAGAAATTGAACATTCCTAAATATCCCAACCACATTTGCATACAAATGATCGATCAAATCTAACCCAATTTAAAATGATATTTTAACCAAATATAAATAGTTATGTGAAATCACAAATGAGAGTAACTAAACATTCCCTTTGTCCTCCAAATTTCCCTTTCCAACAGTGAAAGCGACGATGCCACTGTTTACCGTGATACTGTCGCGCGTGATCATGCGCGAGCGGCAAACCAAAGCCGTCTACCTGTCGCTGGTGCCGATCATCGTCGGCGTCGGCATCGCCACGCTCACCGAGCTGTCGTTCGACGTGATCGGGCTGGTCAGTGCGCTGATCGCGACGATGGGCTTCTCGCTGCAGAACATCTTCTCCAAGAAGGTGCTGAAGGAGACGGGCGTGCACCATCTCCGCCTGCTGCACATACTCGGCCGGCTGGCCCTGTTCATGTTCCTGCCCGTCTGGATCTACGTCGACATGTTTAACGTGATGAAGCATCCCTCGATCGTAACGTATCGCGTCCATCGTGCGCCTGTCGCGGCTGGATTGAATTCACCCCCCCTCATTAATGTTTCTTTCGTCCTTTTGCTGTTTTTTTCTTTCTCTTCTTCTCCCAGGTAACGGGTGACTATCGCGTCATTGCGCTGCTCTTTACCGACGGCGTACTGAACTGGCTGCAGAACATACTGGCGTTCAGCGTGCTGTCGCTGGTGACGCCGCTCACGTACGCGGTGGCGAGCGCCAGCAAGCGCATCTTCGTCATCGCCATCTCGCTGTTCGTGCTGGGCAATCCGGTCACGTGGGTGAACGTGCTCGGCATGCTGGTGGCGATACTGGGCGTGCTGTGCTACAACCGCGCCAAATACTTTGCCCGCCGGCAGGACACGCTCCTACCGTACGCGTACGGCGCGAAGGAGGCGACGGCGGCGGCGGCGGCCACCGGTCCGCCGACCGGTATCAGCAACGGCACCACCACCGCCGGGCGACGCTACCCGTACGCACCGCTGCACAGCAACGGGGGCGTACCGGTGCCGGACAATGTGCTGCTCGCCGGGAACGGCACCGTGGCCAGCGGGATGACACACAGTGCACCGACCATCCCGATCAGCGCCTCCTCCAGCGTGAACGGGCCGACCAGCTCGAACGGCAGGCTGCTGTTTGTTTAGGGGCAAAAAGGGCAAAGGAACCTGATCTAAGGGCAAATTGGCAAGCCGCCCGCACACGGGGAATGCGCGGTTTAGTACGTTAGTAATTTATATGTCTAGAAAAAAAAAAAACAAAACCGACGCCACCGTTGTGGGCGAGATGATCCCAGCGCCGTCTCGCTACTCAACAGTGAACACACACACACACGACTGTAATATAGACCGACACACACACACACACCTGGACAGGATGTATTGGTTTGCCAATCGGAAAAAAAGCATGCGTGCGAGGACTGAGTGATTGAATGTGCAAACGAAACGAAAGACACGGAAGCAACGTGCTTTCCGCAACGAGAAAAAAAATATGCCTAGCTTGTTTGCTCAAACCCTACAAAGAGCGGCTCAAAATCTAGTGCAAAGCGATGGGTAGGGAAACAAGGTGAAAGAAACAGAACACGCGAATAGTAAAATCAGAACACGGGTCGGAAAGGATTATGGTTAGTGGGTGGTAGGGACAGCGCGAGAACAAGCAATAACTTTTCAAGCACAGCAGTATTTTCGCAACAAACGTTTAGTTTAATTATTTTCTTTTTTTTTTTAAGTTTCCCCCAATATTTTCCCCACCTAATTTCTGCCATCCCCACCAAATGCCGATTCGATTAGGGACAGTAGTAGCAATATTTCTCACACGCGTTGCTATTGTAATGTACATAGTTAGGGAAAAGTATGCTCTTTAGCAGCACGAATCTGTATCTGTTTTCCTTTTTTTTCGGGACGCGAGCACCGCGACCATGCTTTGTTTGTTTGTGCAAGGCTCAAAGCTGCTTACCACTTTGTGTATTATTTTTCATTTTCTTTCCAACTATAAGCAATATTAGTTTTGTTTGATTTCTGTTTGTTCGTGCGATCGTAATACTTTCTGGCGTGGCTTTCAGCCGTCAGCATCAATGTGGGGAAGAAAAAAAAAAAACAAAGCGCGTACTTAGCAAAAGGAATGAGAAACACGCTAATCACAATCGTCATCCACACCGCTGGCACACGAGCGTTAGTTGCCTTTTTTTGTTTTTTGCTCGGCTTTTGTTAACTATTGTTTCGTTTATGTATTCTTATTTTGTTTCTTCTGTTCTGCTTTTATATGTGTTGTGTTTTTTGCTTGGTGGATGTGGCTCTCCTAATTTTAAATGATACACAAAAAAATAAGCATCGTTGATGTAGGGACGGACGGACGAATTTAGTGTAGTAGGAAAAAAAGAAAGAAAGCATTATTATAACCTGTAGACAATTTTTTAGCTCCTTTTTTTCCTTTTTCCTGCAAACTCTGTTATTTGAATTTAAAATAAAAAAAAACAACAAGCGTTGCATTTGCTTAGCAAACAAAAATCACTTATAATATATTAAAAAAAAGAAGATGAAAAAGAGATAGACAAAAGGAAAAACAAAACCCGAGGAGATAGTGAAGGGGAGGGAACGACGACGGTGCTGTGCGAAAAGTGGCAAAGCAATGTGCACACGAAATATACGTTACTTGGCGAGATATTGTGGCTATGATCAAGTTTGCTTTCCGTGTCGGTTTTCGGCTCTTTTGAGGGATGTTTAGGAGTGCTGGAGGGACCAAGTCGCATTGGAATTGGTATTACATCTGAAAGAATTATAAAAAAGCAATATCAAGATACGGGTAGTAAGAAAAGGGAAGCAAATTAGGGATTGCCGAGCAATTCCTGTATCAGACGCATCCTTGCAAAGCCCCATTTTTTCGATTCGATCCGACTTCGACTATTGTTAGTCCGATTTCAACTCCGGCAAAATGGGAACCACTAG
>AXCO02007024.1:0-15346 GCA_000473525.2 Anopheles melas | reverse complement strand
CACCGTCGATCGAGATTATAAAAAACTTAAAAATAAAAAGAATTCCTGCGTGATCTAAAAGGGAAATGAATCATAGTCGGCCATGAACGAGCTAAAAATGCAGTCTATGATGATTAAAACACGATCCCTTGGTACAGTCATCAACTAGAACGACTTAACTACCTGCCCGTCATGGGTTCAATCCTGAACTGGACCGTCCAACCGTAGAAGTTATAAAAAGAACGACTAAAACTAACTGAAAGTGAATTGGGAATTGTTACGTGCCTACTTACGTGCTTTCTCATTTTAACTAGCAGATCTAGGACTTTAGTCTTGCTAAATCATAATTATTTCTGAAAAGTCTTCGTTGTTTCGGCAGTCAAAACATCGTGTATCGGTGAATGATTCAAACGGAATAAAATATTATTCACTTAAGAAATTGGTACTCAATTTAAAGAACCAAACCGAATATACATCGACGAAGAAGAAACAACTGTCGCTAAATTAGCTTTTGATAACATGACATGTTTTTCTAGTCCTACATTTTACATTTCGTTTACTTTCGGAAAACTTTTGATTAATTTCCATCTTTCGAAATGAATAATTGAAACATTTGGCCAATAATAAGAGATGTAATTGCTTCAGAACCGCGCACGTTCCCTTGAAAGTTATTCACCCCTGAAGCTAATGACTCTACCATGCCGGTATCAAGCCGGTTGTCAAATATCATGAAATAAACAAACCACAGCCCAATGCCGGTTCGCAAAGAAATGATTACACGGAAATGTGTGGAGAACGAGAGATTAGAAGTATCAAAATGATATCAAATGTGAAAAGTCTATAACTCTCACACGTTACGATCATTATCTTTCCACAGAGTATCATATATAATGATACTGTTTCAACCACTAAGATATTTGTTCTACTCGAAACTTTTTGTATAATGAATTGTTACCCCTTTCGGGGTTTGCAAAAATTGCCATAGCGGACGGTATTTCACGTCCCCAAGGCGGGGTATTGGTATTAGTTTTCAACTAGCAATAATCGCACCTCGGTTGTACCTCATTGGTTACGATATCGCCACTGCGCAAAGCTAACCCAACACTGCCCTTCCCGACCGTCCTCATCTAACGCTGACGTGCTGCTCTAGCGATACATAACACACCACACTTCTAACGCAGTTTGCCCTGATCTCTACGCACACCCATACAATCGCATCTCCAACCGCTGCACGCGGTACCGCGTTCGAGCTGAAGGGATGACTTGTGCCGCTCGCCAAGGCGCGGCCGGTAGAAACCTGTTTGTTGCACCCCTGCTGTTCGCCCAAATTCTGCATTTGCAAACCAAGGGGTGGATGCATTTTCCTTGCACTTTTGCACCCTTGTATGATGGGCGATTTACCCTTTTTCTATGGTCCTGCTTCAAGGTCGAATAAATCTGCATGTCCTTGAGCATTAGGGAAAATGGGAAACGATTATTTTGCAGCGGTCAGTCAACTTGCTATGATAGGGATTAAGAATGCAACACCCAAGCGGTTTGTTTTAAACTGCATACTTTTGAGGCTGTAAAATATTGTTTATGATATTATATTAAATTATTAGAAAAAAAGACCGTAATAATGGAATATTATATACATATTATTAATATAAAATATTTTTTTAGATAATTCTTTACAAATAGTAGTAATTGTTATCATGTGAACGCTGTAAAGAGATAATATTAGAAATGATAGAACAAATCGAAGTTGAGAACAAGGATGCTGATCGTACAGGCGCCGCTGCTGAAGGGCTTGCAAGAACATTTGTACGGTTCTTTCTTTAAGTCAGGTAAAAATGCAAACGGAAACCCTATTTTCCAAGGATATTCGGTGCTTTCGTTTTATTGTACCAGCCGAACCATCGTCCATGTAAGAAGCGAATGTAAAGGTGAATATACAAAAAAAAACCCTTGAAATGATTCAACGCATCCGTTCCCCGCTTATTTGATGCGTACAACGTCCAGCAACCGTTGGGACAAGGCCGCCGAATCCATCACCATACCGACCGAACCGCTGGACCGTGCGGAAGAAACGCACCTTTGCTGATGCTGCAGCACCGAACCGGGCCGGGTGTTGCTGGCCGAAACCGTCACCACCGTCCCCGAACTGCCGCCACCACCCGGCCCGATCGTGTGCTTGACCATGTCGCGCAGTGCGGCCGTCGTTTTGGCCCGATTCTTTAGCTGATCGAAGATGCGCTTTTTGCTGTCCTTGAACTTCTGGAACCGACTCTCCCGTACCAGGATACGTTCCTTCAGCAGCGACAGCTTGTACCGCTCCTGCTCGAGCGTTTGCTTCAGATTGTGGGCATGCATCTTCCGCTCGAGCTGATTGTCAATCTTCAGTCGGCGCCGGTACACGTCCATCACTCGGCGCCGCAATCCTTCCGCACGGTTGGCACGCTCCTCCAGCGTTTCCACCAGCGACTGCCGCCAAATGTCTCTATCGAGCACCTTCTCCTCCTGGTTAACCGTAGCGTCCTCGAGGCGCTTCAGCTCCCGGCTGCGACGTTCGCACTCCCGGATGCCCTTCTTGATCTCGATGTTCTTCAGCAGACTTGCCGACCGAAGGTCCTTCTCGTTGATTTCGTTCTGTATCTTTTCTATCTGCTGCTGCTCGAGCCGGGCCAACCGTTGCTTTCGATTGCGCACCTCTATCATCTCGATGGTGCGCTTCTGCCGGATGGCTTTCCGATAGTTGCGCTCCTGCTGATCGAGCAATGATTTGCGGAACACTTTTTCCTGCTCCCAGCACTGCTTGGCGAGGACGGCCTCCTCTAGCTGCTCGAGCTCCTTGATGCGCTTCAGCACCATGCAGTGCAGGATGCGTCGATCGTGATCGGTTAGATCGGCACGGCCCGCGATCGGATCGGCGGATGATGGAGAGGCCGCCTCCGATTGGAGCGAGATTGCGTGCAACCGTCGACAGATGGTGTGGTAGTCGGTGGACATTGCGGAATCGGTACCGGTAGTGTTATCGAGCGAATCCTTCCGACCACGCTGAGAAGCGGAACGCGGTCGTCGGACACCAGACCCACCGACCGAAGATGGGTTCTTTTTTCCTTCGCCACTCACCACTCCATTGCGAGATCGCTGCTCAGGCCGGCTTTTGTACGACGAAAGATCGCTCGTTGAAAGGCATCTTGTGGTGATTTTATTTTCAAGCAAGGCCCCCTTCCTATCAATGTCCGGTTCCGAGGACACTTTTGTCGAGGACGCGCTGGATGCAGCGGTTCGGTTTCGTCGGGTTTTGGCACACGATGCTGGAGCCTTTCGTGGAACTTCCGTCGAGCTTTCCGACCCAGCACCCGTCATGCAGCTAGTGCTACCGAACGGTGTTCCGACGGTATTATCGTCCGTGCCTTCCCGCCGGTTACCATGGTGATGGCGATGATGATGATGATGGTGATGATGGGGAGCCACATGGTTGTGCTGCAACCGGTGGTGCACGTTGTAATTGATGTGCAAGTTGTAATTGTAGCAACAGTTGTAACTGAAAAGGGATGAATTGTCGCTACTGCCAGCACCGCCAACCGGGGCGCTACAGCAGTCGCGAGCGTGCCTATGGTAACCGCTACCGTCACCACAACTGCTGCTACCCGTTACTGCCACCGATGTATCGGATTGCTCCGAGGCGGGTCGGGCCGGACTCTCGGATTCAAGCGAGTGCACATCGTAATCCACCCGATTGCTGTTACAATCGATCTTCGATGAGCGGAATTTGCGTTTCAGCTTACTTTTCAGCTTCCACATGCCACAGGGAAAGAGAGTTTTAATCGCAAAAAATGCCGACCGTTTCACTTGCACTTTCGAAACGTGTGCGCCCAACTAACGATAACAATAACATGAACGTTCCAGACTACTGCTGGAGCGCTCCCGGGCTGAATGTTTTCCGCATTTTATCGACCTAACATTGGCAAACATGACGCTCCTTTGGGCAAATGCCCCATTCCTTGCCATGGCAACCGGGTGGGGTAAAGGGGTTGCTAGTGACTACCTATGGCGACGGTATTTTTGTCAAGAGTTTTCTATCGTTATTCCGTAAATGGAATGAGCTGGGGGCGTAGATACATGTGTGAAAATAATTAGACAATTACACTGCAGAAATTGAATGTTTACAAATAGATGCGAGGGGAATTGTGATGGAATTTGTAATACAAAACGGAAATAACGATAAAGCGAACAATTGTCTGATATGGTAAGTCAGTCATTTCCATTGGATACTTTCGACTGGCAGTCGAAATTGTGGGTCAGTACTGGGCCAAACGTTATTTTGACTGATAAATTTAGAACGATCGTGGATACCTGACAAATCCTACTATGTGGATAAAACCTTAACAGCAATTCTACAATAAAATATTATTTTCTTTCTCTTATGAAATTAAGTAATATAAAAATCCAGATATGTGCCCTGTTAACGTAAAAACGTTTAAATACTTTGTTTTCTTTTTATTCCGTGTAATTTGCTACATTCCTTGTCGATGGTAACTCTACCAGGAATAAGCAAATGTACACGGAGAAAAGGGGCTTGTTGTTTGGTTACTATACTTGGATGTTAGTGCAAGTAACCGAACGTTTTATACACGGTAACACTCACTACTTCCATTGATGGTGGGTGAAGTAACGAACGTTACCATGCGGTCGAGCCACCAGTGACAGAGAGAGAACCCGATCACACGATGCCGTTCCTAGGGAGTTTTTGGTACTGCAGTAGCTTATGGGTCGGCAATCGTCACCTCAACCTCTACACCTGGTTCCATGTTAATCGAGGTGATTTGTTTCACGATTTCCGATGGCGAGTGCAGATCGATGATACGCTTGTGGATGCGCATCTGGAAAGAAGCAGTAAAGAATGATCGATTGTTTAGTACAAACAATAGCGAGCAGAAGCGCAATGAAAACTGCGGCAGTGCGAAGTGAGGAACTGTCCGAGACCAATGGAGACTTGAAAAATTATGAACCATTGATCAAGCACTATGACGTAGGACGATTTTATCTTGGCCGGTTTTTCGAAAGTGCGGTTACCAGTGACTACGAGAGCCCCAAAACGTACACTTTGGTTTTAAACTTGCCGTATCCCGGAGGGAGCGAAATATGCAGATTGTGCAAACTTGAACGTACCTGGAAACGATCCCACGTCTTGGAACCCTCACCGCAAGGAGTCTTACGGGTGGTGATGCGAAGGATCTTGGTCGGCATGCGAACTGGACCCTGAAGGAAGTGGCGAAAAAAGTAGCGAATTAGTTTTGCCTGTTTACACATCCACAACAAAGACGAAAAGTGCAACAGAAACACACTTACCTTCACACGCAGCTTCTGCTTCTTGGCTCCGGCAATCAGATCGGCACACACCTTCTCCAGGCTGCGAACATTGCGGGAGGTCAGCGTGATGCGGATGCGGTGCACGGTCGCGGTCTCAACGACCGGCTTCTCAATGTCCTTGGTAGCTACGGCAGCCTGGGAAAATAAGAAAATTATCAGTAAAATAAGCACTCTTGAATCTGTGACACGTGTAGCTAAAAACACAGCCAGTCCCGCGCGCAGATACCCGCAGAAACCTAACCTAGCTTATGCCATCACGATTGTTTTTAACAAAAGTGGCCTCATTCAGCGGCTGTACCCCCATTATCAATCGTTTCAATCGCAGCTGAGGGTGTAATATTTACCATATTTATCTTCGATTGAAGAGAAGAGTTTTCTGGTCGAGATAATCAACAAACGATTGACCAGCGCTGAACCAGTCCAAACCTCTCTATTGTACAACTTTTGACGAAATGGACGAGTGGAGGTGAGCGCTTCAACCTCATCTGTCATTTGCTGGCTAGAAAAAAAAATACCGGTTGTGAGGATTGTCTGTTCGGAGAATATCGTACTTGAATCATGCAAAGGGTAAAGGCGAATAGGCTGAGAAAAGATATACGTAGGGTGCAAATCGGAGGTAATTCAAGTCAACCATTGGTTATATCCTGAAAACGCATTCTCAACTATGCGTTTTTGGAGGAATGTGTTCTGTAATTTATTTACGTTTATCCGTAAAACCTGTGGGAGGTTTTAGCATTGAAAAAATGAGAAAGTTTTTGACATTAATTTGTAAAATCATCAAGAGCACTGATTGATGAGAAATAACGTGAAAACGGTTGTAAGCATAAAATCAACATTCTGCTCAGCCCTGCACGCTGCGTGACAGTTGACAGTTGCGGCGAAGCGCGTTGCGAACTTCCGGGCCAGAAGGGTAACAACTGTCAATGCCAAACTCCTCTCGCTCTTTTTCCGGGCATCTTTGATGTGCTAGTGGACACATTTCGTTGTGAACCCAAATAAAAATCGCTGTAAGTGTTGCTGAAAATGTGCCAATTCCCTCGATTTGCCGCTCAACCGATAGACGAATGGTGGCCACACGCGACGAGTATCGTTTGCCGGTGGCTTGTGGAAACTTTTATTGGAGAAATGCGTCGATTTGTGAAACGGTGTACCGAATGCGATTCGCCGTTCCCGGTGGTTGATGTTGTCAGAAGCGGGAGGGAAGAATGTTGATGACATGACACCTCGGTGTGGCCGTGGACAGGGCGGCTATCGTGTTGCATGCGCTATCGGAGATGGAATTGGCCAGAGCCAGGTTATTGTTGTTGAACGTGGTAAACAAGTATTAATGTGATGGTTTTCTCTTACCCCCTCTTCCTTTTTAGATGGTGTTCGGTTCCAAGGTGATCAAAGCCGGCAACGGCGAACCCGATGCGTTCGAGACGCAGATCGGCCAGGCCATCCTGGAGCTGGAGATGAACTCGGATCTGAAGCCGCAGCTGCGTGATCTGTACATCACCCGCGCGCGTGAGGTCGAGTTCAACAACAAGAAGGTAGGCGCGCGCGCACCGGACACGGGAAGAGAATCGAACTCTGGTGGCTGATTTGTGTGTTGTGTTTGGGTTTGCATTTTAGGCGATCATCATCTACGTGCCGGTGCCGAAACAGAAGGCCTTCCAGAAGGTACAGACCCGTCTGGTGCGCGAGTTGGAGAAGAAGTTCTCCGGCAAGCACGTCGTGTTCATTGCCGAGCGCCGCATTCTGCCCAAACCGATGCGTGGACGCCGCGACCCCAACAAGCAGAAGAGACCGCGTTCCCGAACGCTCACCGCCGTGTACGATGCCATCCTGGAGGATCTGGTATTCCCGGCGGAGGTGGTCGGCAAGCGTATCCGCGTCAAGCTCGACGGATCCCAGCTGATCAAGGTGCACCTGGATAAGAACCAGCAGACCACCATCGAACACAAAGTGAGTACATGTTAGAAGTGGTGGAATGGTGTTTCATGTTGAAGCTTGAATATCCCTCTGTATTCAGTGACTCAATTCCATTCTAGTTGATTATTTCGTATCCTTCGTATTAATGTTGTGTGTTTGTTATTTTTCTTGCAGGTTGACACTTTCGCGTCGGTGTACAAGAAGCTGACTGGCCGTGACGTTACGTTCGAATTCCCAGAGAACTACCTGTAAAATATAAGGGTTGCGTGCTAGAGGATAGCCGAAGTTTGCAGCAGCTACAGCACTTGATTATTGGAGTGTTTGTGCTACTGGAATGTGAAAGATCGGAGAAATCGGGGTGGACGCAGAAAAGCCGTTAAAAATATCCATCAATAAAAACCTGCATGGATAGGAAAACTTAACCTCCTCCCTTCATGAAGAGATGATTTGAAACCGAAACGAGATTTAATAGCTTTATCGCGAATGAATCCATTTTCATTCGTGTCGTTTCCGTTCCGTTTTGGTGATGAGAAAAGGTGCAAATGCTCCAAAGGAAGCCGGTTAAATTAATTTAGTGTGGATTTCAGAACATGGAGTGAGAAGGCAATCATTCAATCAGTTTCTTATCGCTAGTAAAGGGGATTTTAGTGATCTTCCACTGTTGCTTTGTGCTTATATCAAACGTATATCAATTTCGTTCAGCTTTCTGTTCTAATTGCCAAATAGCCCGTACCTATCAGTTAAATTCAAAGTTGATCAACGGCCAAAAAGGATCTAAATCGACCATTTAGAGAGAATTGAATATCATGGTCAGCCAATATAGCATCTATGCTCAACATAGCTTGACCCGATTTGTGAAGATTTCACATGGAAAAGGCCAAAGAGCTATACAAATACGCTACATTTAACGGATGGCTCAAAGTTGAGTGACTCGACATGCAACAACACTGTTGTGTGGTAGCTTCTTAGTACGTAAAATAACTTCCATATTGTTATCCGTCTTTCATGTCAATCTTTATCAACCTATCGATCGTGGTATGAGTTTAATGAGGGCAAATTGCCCAAGTTTCTAGTTTCCTAAAGGATTCAAACAAACCATGCGTATCTTTTGAGATAAGAGCTTTCCCATTGACTTCGCAGACAATTTTCCGTTGATGATCAACTAACCTGGTGAGCTTGGCCGGAATGTGAAATAGATCATTCGGTTATATAGATGTATCATGGTTTTCCTTTCATATGCGATTTTAAATCATATCAACTGATGGATCGTGTTATGTTACTTCATCTTCTGTGTTCGTTTCAAAATCCAGTCAATTTCATATGCGCAGACCCTTTTCGAATTCTACAATCATGATCGGGTAGTTTTTTACTCAATAGAGTGTTGTTTCATAGTTTCGGTCTCTTTAAAATGATCGTGAAGAGTACTGTACGAAATTTTGTAAAATATATTTGATTCATTAATCTTCCTCATACGAATTTGTTGAGCTTCAGGTCAACGGCGTTTTGCAACGAACTATTTTTAAAATATCCCCTGCTCGTGAGTGGTGGCGCCACCTATTAGAGAATAGCATAACTATTTCGGTTGTGTTGCAGAAAACTCATGAAATTACAAATTACAACCGAAACATTGATTTTTGGCATCTAAATAGTAAATCAAAGCTTTTAAATTGAACTAAAACTATTATAATCATCCAAAAGCGGCCAAAAAGCATACTTTCCATGTTCGAAAACAGCTGTCATCGCTTCGGCTCCCAATTCGACCAGCTTCGGCTTTCAAGGCGCAGAGACTGACATTTACTGCGAAGAAAAAAAAAATCTTCAAAACAAGGAAAGAAAAACCAGAAGGACGACGACGAAGCAGGGACAGAACAGAAAGAAAAGCACAGCACAGTGCGTTCGACCGATGGGGGAAGGGGGACGGCAGCTTTTCCTGACTGCGTTTGAGTGAAAATTCTGCGTGAAACGAGAGAACGGAAAGCAAAACTAGCCCGTCGCCGTCAATTCGCCCTCTTTGGCGGCATTTGTTTTGTTTCGAAGCACAGGCAAACCGTTAAATCTCGTCTCGTCCATCAAACAACACATTTGCTGCTGGGGTTTGCCGTTTGCTAGTTTATTTACCTTTTCACAAAAACTTTGTCCCCTGCACTACCTGTCCGTGGGGTAGGGTGCTGTTGCGTTCGAGACGGGGTTAGCACTGTATCCAACGGGAAATTTGGACAAGAAAGTCCCTTGTGCGGCATGCCATGCTGTCGAGTGATGTGTTTCGCGTGAAAAAAGCCGTGTCGTATTCCGTCGTGTCTCTGAGTCTGCCGAGTGTTTAAGTGTTTGGTTTTGGCGGTGGGTGGGTTGGGTGGTGCAGGTGGAAAGGCGTTCTGCTTTGTGTCGTCCTTCACGCAGCGTTTTCCTTAGTTGGCGATACGCAGCCCGTCCGGAGGGTATGGAGAATAAGGTTGAAAATGAATCTGTTGCAACAATACCAAGGTAAATGCAGTGCAGCATAAACAAAAAATGTGCAACGCAAACAAACAAATGCTTTTTTCCATTCCTTCCCTTCACAGCACGACCCCGACGGGGACGGTGGAAGCAATGAAACAGGTGGAAACGCAAGCGCCACAACAGATACTGTCACAGACACCGATGCAGGAAAACCCCGCCGGCACAAATGGTACCAAAGAACCGCAGAGAAAGTGTCTGATGTGTTTGCTACCCTTCGACGAGCTCAGCTCGATCGGGACGGCATCGGCGGAAGAACTGAAACGGATAGTGGACAACATTTACAAGATTGCCAAAATCGAGGTGAGAGACTCGAAGGATGCTTCGCTTCTGCCCTTATTGTGACGCACCGTGTCTCTCATTCCCATATGTTGTAGGTAAAACCGGTCGATGGAAAGATTGAACCACTGTGCAACGGGTGCCGGGCGAAGCTGGGGTATGATTACGACGAGGACGCCTACTTCGACATGCTAAGCCAGATGTACAACAGCGAGGCAGTGAGCAAGCCGGCCACGATCACGATGCACAACGGCATACCGGTCCACGTGGCGGTACCGTGCGATGCCAGCCCCGACTCGCCCCTGTCCGGGCCGGGCGGGCACTACATCGACGCGGCCTGCGGTACATTCGTCGTGACGGAGCTGGGCGTGGAGGCACTAAACGCGGACAAGGACGAACTGGTGTGTGCGATCTGCTCGAAAGCGTTCAACTTCAAGTCCACGCTGCGGTTGCACATCCGCAGCCACCATCAGACCGCACCCCGGGACACGATCGAGCTGCCGAAGCACCCGCGCAAACCGCGCACGTACGAGTGCACCGAGTGTAACCTTAGCTTCAAGCTAAAGTACGACTTTGACAAGCACGTCGGCACGCACAAGAAGCCGAGCATGCACCAGTGCGAAGGGTGCTTCAAGCTGTTCAAGCACAAATCCTACTATCTGATGCACCGGAACCTGAAGCGCTGCAAGGCACAGTTCTCGATCGACCTAACGAACCCGCTCGACCCGTTCCTGATGGCGGACGGGCAGGAGGCGAGCGTAGGGCTCGATGTACCATTGCCGGTTGCGCCATCGACCGGTCGGCGAAAGAACGGCACGGCAAAGGAGCGTAACGGTGGTGGTGCCGGTTCGCTCGGTTCGGTTCCTGCATTCCCGCTACAGTGCACCCCGGAATTGGGAACGCTCACAGACTGTGGTATAAGGAATGCCAGCTAAAGGGAAGCGTCTTGCTATTTTTTGTTTCGTTTTACATACACCCGTAAGTACTTGCCGTGCATGCTACTGCTACGAGGTATGGAATGACGAGGTTCCTAGGGGGGTGGTGTAACTAACGTAGCTCGTTTAAGTGTACATATTACAACAAGCAAATTGGTGATTGCTTGCCGACTATTTCGTACCGTATTTCTGGTTACCGGGAATGTCACAAGGAAACCCGGTTCCTAAAGATTCGTTTGCCATTCGTTCAAGTCATGCAATTGAAAACTTTCCAAAGATTTGAAACTTTTTTGTTAGTCAGCTTTCAGAGGCCATAGGCATGCGATTGCCTAATTTTAACCAAACTGTAGGTGGTTTGCATCATGTTGCAATGCCATAGTTGTTTTTTTTTGTTATCATTTTATTGTTTTTTTTTATTTGCCCTTGTTTAGTTTCTATTTTTTGGTAATTTTTAATGTTTTATTTATTAATTAATTTATTTCGTTCGCTCTATTATTATAGTCATTTCTTGTTCTTTGTCCTTTGGTTTTCCCTTAAACCGCGTGCAGCAGGAAATAAGCTAAACTACCCTTTCTCCGATTGATTAGGAGAAAAGGGTGCAAAATTTGTTTTTCACTTCTTAGTGTCCACATTTGATACAAAGCTTCTTGGTGTGTTTGTATGGATGTACCGACCGATAGGTCCACGAACGATGAATGAACCGCGCGAGCCCCGTTTTAGGTGTAAGTTAGGGAGACTGTATTCGTGCGGGACAAATTTACTTAATTCTTAACCAACTGTCCATATCTTTCTCACATTCTCGGTCTCACCCGGCTAATTGGAACAAATCTTAAGATGTAGCGTTTATGATGGGCGCAACGAGGTGCGCTTTCATTATTTAATTTAATTTACCCTACTAAGATTTATACCAAAACGGAATAGAATTCTTGTAAATGAGATGGCAAAAACAAAAAACGGGGTGCCATAACTTTCTACTGTTTGTCGTTTACTTTAGTCAGCTGCGTGTGATAGCGAGATATACAGTGTGTCACTCTTTTTGCCCTACCGTTCGTTCTACATAACTGGTAACGTAAATGGAGTTTTCTTACCTAACACGTACACGTATAAATAATTCGGATTTTGCATGTGTATCGACGGGATCGTACGGGGTATAGGAATGGTGGGTAGCGCCCAGTTGGCGCAACACCTTCCCATCGAGGACCTACATGTGTGTGCAATTTTCAGCAGCTACTCTGTGACCGATCCTGTGCGGTTGGTGTTATTGTGATGAAGGTGGCATATACGATGGAATTTACGAATTAAGATAGTAGATGTGTAAAAGCTTAAATGCGTAACTATATGGTAAGAATGCCTGGCGGCAAATTCCTTGGCGCTGAAAGCAAGGTAAAAGGAATTCGATTATTTTAAGAACAGAAAGGAAAGCAAAAACCAAACCGAAACGAAAAACAAAGCCAAGAAAAACCAAATTTTTATGATTGATTGGAAATTTCATTGCATTCGGCATTGAGACAAAGTTCGGACGATCCAGATGAGTAATAAAAGTAAGCGTATGAAAACTCGTAATTTAAACTTAAACCAATTGTTATTTTAATTTTAATGCTTAACTAGTCTTGAGATATCCATGTCCCTCATTACGTGCCATTTCTTCTTTCAAGTGATAAAGCCAATTGTATTTACGCAAACCGATAAAAGAGGGAAAAACGTTATACTATTTATTTTATCATCCACTTACTTAATATATTTATCCATAAACTTTTTGTGAAAATCTGATCGGAGCGAGTCGTTGACGAATTGGTTTGCATTCTTCTCCGGCTCGGAACGGGCGCAATTTTTAAACACCACATCGTCATCCCAGCGGCGCTTTACCTTCATCTCCGCCTTGGCAGTGGCCGAGTAGCTCAGCAGCGGATTTCCCGACAGTATGTTCTCCATTCGGATGCGCTCGTCCTCCTGCTGCTTGGTGCGTTCCTTTTTAGCCGTCTCGGCCGCCCGCTCCTGCTTGATCTTGTTCAGCTCCGCCAACAGGGCAGCCGTATCGTCCTCGTCCGAGTCGGTGTCCGAGTTCTCGCTGTCCACCGGATCGTCCGCGTCAAGGTTTTGTGGTGCCTCCAGTTTCTGTCGCTTGGTGCTTCCGCTGCCCGCACTGCCCGGACCCTGCTCCAGGGCACGGCGGGCCGTCGGGACGGCCGATCCCTTGCTACCCTGCTTGGTGTCCCGCTCGCGCTTCTCCAGCTCCTCGCGGAAGTCACGATTGCGGAGCTCTTCGCTGGTGCTCTGGCCCTGGTCACGGTACTTTAGCTTTGTGTGTCCGGGCAGATCGCGACTGCTGTACTGTTTGGAAAGGGCACTCAGATCCTTCTCGCCACGGCCGCTACCACCGCGGGCGGGATCGAACGTTGGACGTGCAGCGGTCGTCATGGTCGGTGGGTTGGTAAATTCTGTTTTACGACAAAAGCTATTACTACGACGCTGGAATATCGATACTTTTGTTCCGCGAGTGTAGGTGCGATTGTTTTGGTAGAATGGCAGCTCGATGGCGTTTTTGTTGTTTTCGCGTTTTCCGAAACGTCATTCGAACTGTCAAAATAGGGGTAGCAGTGTGACATTTGAATTGGGTGGGAAATGACCGTTGGAATGTTGGTGAAAATTTTTCATTTTTTTGTGTTTAGGACACTGCATGTACGATGTAGTGTAGCTTAGTATTTACGAATTTACAATAAAAAAAAACTAAAAAGTGCTGAGCAATCGCTTGTGGTGTAGAATGAGAAGGAAAGTATTACAAACAATATCAATAAATGTTTGCAGGTTTGCGATAAAACGTAAAATTTGTCAATGAATATATAACTCGGTGCGATCCTGTTATACAATCGTTAACGTGCACGACTTACCTACATACCCGTCGTGATTTTCAGAATATCCGCTGCATCGTATTTAATAAGTTTCGAAAGTCTGTACAGGCGGGCAAGACCGCGTAGGTTGTTTTGCTAATAAGAAAAAGAAAAGTAAATAATTTATAGAAATAATTTATTTGAGCTCGATGAGTAAAACAACATCATGTCGACAAAATTGTACCTGGATTACACGGCGCATTCCTAAAGCACTAATTAGGCAAAGTTATTGAACTCAATATTTTGTGAAATAAATATTTTATTTGATTGAAAATACGTGTAATCTAATAAATTGGAAAAAGTTTTCTCGCACCTATGCTCTCCAAACATTTATGGATCATCGATCACTTAGTTTAGGATATCTTTCATGGCCCACATATTTTGCGGATATATTTTTGTAGTTTTTATTTAAAGCTTCTTGATCAAATATATTTAATTTTTATTCTAGACATGCCTGTTGAAATGTAATCTTGATTGTGAGAAAGAAAATCAATTTTTGGTAACAGGTAGTTTCTGTAAATAAAAAATCAATTCTCTCGCGGGCTCGCTAGTCCCGCCACGGACTAAAAGTGGTCCACGGACCATAGGTTGGAGACCACAGCCTTAGCGTATTCCATGGAGGGATATATAAATACTTTTAGCGAAATTAGGGGTAAAGAATTATATATTTTAAAGCTTTTTTAGTTTGATAATGGGGCGAACCCAACAAACAAAATACAACCACGTTTATTATGGTTTTATATTGCACATTAATAAATATATGACAAATAATGTTTAAAAAAATAAAGCAGTACGTACTCTTATACTTTCACTAACATCATAAAACAAATGTTAAATTGTAATGTTAAATTATATTTTATTATGCTGGTCACTGTAAATGGCTAGTGAAACAGAAGTTAGGTAGGAGAATAGAACTAATATTATTTATTTTTCTTATTGTACGATAAACATAACTCGAAAAAGCAAAATGGTTCATCCATGAGACAATTGTCAACTCGTACGACTTAACAACATGCCCATCATGCGTTCAATACCCGAATGGACCGTGCCCCAATAGACAGAACTGAATATCCTGCTACGGGTAAGAACAAAAGGAGAAAGAAAAAAAAGAGAAAAAGAACAAAAAAGAACAAAAGGAACAGCTAGAAAGGTGACGCAGAAAATGGGATCAACAAATGTGCAATAAAAAAAGGATTTTTGACATAACCGAGCATATTGAGCATTAAATTTATATTTTCTAGTTGATAATTTACATCATAGTTGTGGGTATATTGCATTGAACTATATGCAATTGAGCAGTTCTACATCTAGGTGTTTTTTTTAAATACCTGTTTGTTGTTTGTTGGCCTGCTCAAGATAGAGCACGTCGGTGTGATATGATCCGGTCAACAATCATTCTCCAGGATGCTCGGTCCCTGGCTGCAGCCCCTCCATCCATGACCAGATCTCCGTCTCGTTTCACCTGATCCAGTTATCGAGTTCGCTGTACTCCCCTGCGCC
>AXCO02007023.1:0-16886 GCA_000473525.2 Anopheles melas | reverse complement strand
GGTGGCGATGAGGCGTCCAATTGGATGAAAAGTGCTCGGTTCGACAGGAAAAACAGGGAAACCGCTAGAAGAACGGCATTTTGAGTCACCAATCGAAACAAAAATTGGGACAAAATCGGACGCAGGATGTCCGGGTATGGGTGGGTTTGGAGGCGTTTTTGCACTCGGGGAAACATAGAATCAAATTGTGATCGATTGAACCACTGACCTAGTGGCAGCCTGGACGCGCATTTATGTGAATTGCAGTACAAAATTGAAAACGTGTGCAGCGGACATAATCGGGACTGGGTGATTTGATTAGGCAAATGCTCTAAGCAGCTGCCGAACACAGGGGACCTAATGAATTAGGTAAAGTAGTTTCACGCGTGAAGAGCATTCGTTCGAAACAGAGCGAGCTCGATTAGACTTTGTCGAAATAAGGTCAGTTTAAAATTAATCAAGCAGTAATTAACAAAGGCGAAAACAATGTATTTTCTAAGGTTGAAACTACACTTCAGACACTAGTATTGAATAAGTCTCGAAAGCCTTCGGCCGGGATGTCCGACGTTATGCCAAATAGAAGAATCGGTGTGGAAGATGAGGTCTTTATTTGGGCTTACAAACTCTCTTTGTACATCCTAGTACATTTTGTAGTATAGTTCAGGAACTGACGAGTTCAATGCATTGTATCCACCCAACACATTTTGAAGACTTCATCTCACCAAATTCGATCAAGGTGCTTGAGCATAGGATTAATTTGGATTTTTCTCTGTGCGTTTAAGATTCCTTAAAAAGCTTTTGAGTATGAATGAACGCTTGTGAAAGCTGACAAACTAAACGAACTTTGCAATATTAAGATCATCAAATAGCATATCCTCTGTCAATAACCTTTTCACATTTCAGGGCAACATCCTTTCCCCAAGATGAGGTTAAGAAGGTTCACAGGTTTTTTCAACTTAACAGCTTTCACATTTAAATTTCGTTGTGAAAACTTTTTGAATGACAGAAAATTGACTATAAGGTATTTGACTTATTGAAAGATAAACTTATATCCTATTAAACTATGCAATCGTCAAATTCAAATAAAAATCCATTTGGTCTTTTTGGATAAGTCGTCTATATTCATTTATATTCATTACTTATGAACGTTATTGTCTTAAGTCTATTGAATGACAGAAAGGATGTGTAATATATTCTTTGAAAATAAAATAATATGTTTGTGGATCAGCCCAAGAGTAAAGCATCTATCTTTAACCATTAATTAACAGCATTGATACTAAGAACCTCTTTTGAATACAGAATTTGATCACGAGAAGAGTTGGTAGGCTAAACTTAGCCCTTCCGTTACACGTACAGAATAATAAGTTTGCGATAGCAAATAAGCCTTAAGGAGACCTAATGCCCTAAGGGAGCATAACACGGCTGTAAACAACAACCCAAAGAGAAGTTTTAACAATCGCGTTACATCCACCACTACTGCGCTACATGTATAATTAATACGCGGAAAACAGGAACCGGAGTGGGCGCCGTTTTGCGCAACGGTAATAAAATCTCATTTACCTTTTCCCGCAAGGAGCAGCAGTTTTCCACGTAGGCTATGATAAAGTTTTCCTCTCTAAAAAAAAAGAAGATCGATTAAAACCTGATTTCAATTTTCAATCACGCAGCCCACCACACCTCGGATCGCATCGGTTCGATTTGCACAGAGATCTTTTGCGCTACTTTTCAAATTTCCCTCCGAGTGGTCCGCGCTTCACTTCTGGACCACTTGAGTTTGCTTATTGCTTTCTGAATGACCCCCCGCTCTCTTTGTAGCGCTTTGTCGGTGGAAAAGGATTTACAGTATTCTTGAAAGCAATCAGCTTTCGTGAAACGAAATATTAAGAAGCATATTCCGATAAAATACAGCAGCTACCACGCGAGCAGCAGCCTACCGAACCGGGCTATTTACCAAAACCGTTCATTGTGAAGGCAAAGTTTCTACACACAGACAGTACAAAGGAGAAAGGAAGAAAGAAGAAATCCCTCCGAAAAGTTTCGGCTTGCACGATTTTACTGATTTTTCGTTCGATTTTGCACACCAAAGAAAGATGGATTATCGCGCACGGCCGACCAAGGTTGGGAGAAATGTGCACCAGAAACGTGCATTGTCGATCAGTCTCCGATATCTTCTTTATCCCACAACTCTGCTCAGCAAATAAATCTTCAACAAATAGATACTCCCGCTTCCAGTGCGCTTCCGAATTTTCTTAAACTGCTTCCTCCTCAACCTGGTCCTTACCGAAAGTGGAAGCAGCAAAGTGCAGTGAAAGTAGTTTACCTCGAAGTGATACAAACGAAGATTTAGCTTCGTTTTTTTTTCTTCAATATCTTTTCGTGCCTCCTGGGCCGGGATAAATCCACTACCCTGCAAGATGACGGCTATTTAGCTGAAGAAACTCTGTCGCACAGGCCGACTTTCGCACACGAAGAACGGAACGTGGTGCAATAGCGTGAATAGTTTTGCCTTCTTCCCGCCGCCGCCCCATCGGAACTGATTTATGGATGGATCGATGGGCCCGGGCCAAGACATCTCACTTTCAGTGGCCACCGGCATGAGAGTGTCTGGATTGAAGGAAGAAAATTAAAAGTTTCGCAGCACCCGCACCCAGCTTGGCTGGATAAATCAAAACCACCGCCAACGGAGTAGATGGATAGAGTTGGATGAATTGATCGCGAGCAAACGGGATTTGATGATATTGAAGGGACGATGATGAGCTTTTAAAGGAGCATAAATTCATCCTTGATTGGTGCTTCAAGTAATCAAAATCGATTGGTTTGATATTGATGCATTTTTTTTGCGTTTTTGCTTCCACTTCGCTAGTTAACAAGCTGGTAAAGAGCACGCTTGAAATGAAAAACTTTTATGTTTTTGAGTGTCATAAAACCGTGCCATTTCGATGCAATCTTTCGCTCGTGGTATGCGAGGTTCGTGGCGGGTCAGAGATTTCATTTCCGGCGGTTGCGGTAGTGCATTCAGCATGTTTAATGCAGCCCGATGCCCAGAACCTGAACAGGCCGCGTTCAAAGCAACCGATACACGATTGTATGCGCAGCAGTGAACCTTAGCTTGCAGGTTGCGCACGAACAACTCCCATAACACGGTCGCAATAAAATACGAATACTATTGCGACCTCGTGGCGTGGCGTTTTGCTTCGGCTGCACGTTTTCTGCCACCACTTCCTTAAAGCGAAGCTTTCTACGGTCTGTTTCCGGTCTGGGATCCCTGATCCTCCTCCTCGACACAGGATCGGTAAGGTTCTTCTTTTTCTCACTACTCGCTTTTATAAAATGCGAACTGTAGTAGTTGAAAATCAAAACAGGAACCAGACCGGGGACGCTCGAACTGTGCGCGATAAAAGGGTTCCAGCGTTCCGGAAGTTTGCTTCCTTTTACAACACAGAGGCGAGAGAAGTAGAGCGAGGGAGAGAAGTGACATCCTATGGGTTTCGTGACGGGAGGAATAGAAGAGGATTGGTATGAAGTCGAGATTTAAAAGCGTGATTCCCATAAAAAGGGAAGAAAAGCAGACGGGTTATCGGTCGCTGTGGGAAAATCGATGAACTGCAAACGCTCTGTGTGCCGCCTGTTGCTTTTTCTACTTCCGTCCGATACGCATGGCTGGTTTTGAAATCGGGACCTGTCATTGATGTGTAATGACTGTCCCTTTGTGCTGCCCTGATGTTTGGCTGCAGTGCTTTGCTCACCTGCAAATAAAAGGAAAACAAAACTGCGGTTAGATTTTTGTCGCTTCCTTGCAGAATTGATGAAGTGGCATGCTTGTGAAAGATGAAAAAAACCCGTTCTTAAATGTGTACAGTGGAACCTCTCACTACGAGTACCCCCTAATAACGCGTTTTCGCATAACGAGCAAATTTAGATTTACGAGAATTTAGAGTTTAAATTTAGATTTAGAACGAGCGCTCTACAAATTACCCTTCTTAACGAGTAACATCTCGCATAACGAGTAATTTTTTTTTGTTTCCGATTTAAAATTGTATAAATAAAATAAAAAACCCACTGCCTGTGCCATAACTCACAAAGTCATACAAAAATCAAAACAGCTGGGGTGGGCCGTAGGCGCGTTCACTCCACATCCAGATAACTCTTTTCATATCAGATTGCGGAGTTGAGAGTTTTGCTGCGCTTATTGACAGGTTGAAGTAAGGGAGGCAGTGTCTGCAGTTTAATTGCTCTATTTCTTTCCTTCTTAGTTGACAATATAACAGTGGCTTATTTGACTCAGTGACAGGTGTTGTATAGCGCACCAAATCGAGGTCTCCTAACGGGGAACATCGACTGTCCATATTTACTCCAACGACTGGACATCTATTCTACAACGGCCCCTCTACGCCCGCGACCTCTGCTTAATGTCCCTCGTCGTCCGAACGAACTATGGCTCAGCAGACCCTATAATCTCTATGTGCAGGGCTTTTGACGAAGTCTACCAATTTTTCAATTTTGATGCCTCTCTAAAGACGTTTAAAGACCACATTTGCACCAGGATAAAGTCGAGATAAGTTTGTAACCTAAGTTAAGTTTACAGCTAACAAAATTCATCAGGAGTCATTAGAACGGATTATACTCGTTATGAGGGGTTCCACTTATTTGCTTGTACGGAATACTACAGACTACAAACAAACAAATAAACAAATACAAACATTATTCATGTTGTATGGTTGCTTCAAATATTTATTGTTGAAAATTCTACTCAAAAATCGATGTGAGCTAATTTCAATCAGTCAACCACTCTACATTCTCAATGTGTGGAATGTGCTGCATAAAGTAATCACATTGTTGTGTAATGCCACTCCATTCAAAACTAAAGTTGTGTTGATCAAATACAACAAAAAGCCGTCCAAATTTTCACCAATCAAACCAGCACCCGGCACCTCAAACTCCCTCTGGTTGGTAATTAAAATCATTCGATTCAATCAGTATACAGTAATGAAATTATAAATCAAACCCACACGCAGGAAAGCTAGCGTGTCCAGGGGTGCGCCTCACCACAGCGCTACAGGTTCAGCGGGTTATCGATTTATGCTAGGCAAAACCGCTGTCGCTGTAGAATTGTACGCACCATCACCACCAAACCCATTGTCCCACGTTCCCGGTGATGGTCGATAGCCCGTTCACCTTTTTTTCATTTCATTTTGTTTTCCTCGCACATCCACCACAGCGATTTTCCCGGCCCGGGGCTGGTGGGAAAACCGGGACGATAATAGAAGGACAATTAAGGGCGCAAGCAAAAAACAAAAAGGACAGCAAAAAAGAAATCATCTGGCTCGATGCAAAGAACGAACCATTTAGCGGTTTTCTTTTTCCATTTTTTTTTCGCTCACCGATCGCTTTCCACCAGTATCGGAAACGGATTTTACCTCGGTGGAACGTTGATTAAATTAACCGTTTCGATTATAATCGTTCCTGGAAGGGATTGCGATGGTTCGGAGTTTCTATTTTTTTTATTGCATTGTTGCATAGTATGTGATGGAATTTGGCGGAAAGTTCCTATTGGTTGTAGTGGTAGTAGAATACCAACAGGAAAATATCGCTTATTGAAAAGAGATGAAATAATTTACCACAATTTTGCATTATTATTCATCGAAACTTATCCATGGTGTTGTTTGGAAATTATGGAAAAGTGTTTAATTACATAGTTATATAATTTATATAAATAAATTAGAACATCATATATTTACATAGTGATACATGATAAAGATTATGACGTTTGAATTTAAATTGAACAGTTAAAATTTCATCAGTGTTGCTGTTCACAATTTTAAAAAAATCAACACTCCCTTTTATAGTCCTCATTAAGCATTTATGATAAAGCACACTACACTTCGTGCATGAATAAAACTAAATTATAATACCCAATTCTTCCAGTTTTTTTTTTATATTCCCATAATTCATACATGCTCCATTTTATGCTGCAAACAATATGTCTCTGCTAGCGAAAAATATAAATACAACCCAGGTTAACTAAAGGGAACGATCTTCACGAAAACATGCCACAATAAAATTGACAATTTTTTTAATTCATATCATCTCTGCCGGCAGCACTGTTGCACGATGCAGCGCAGGGGAAAACTGCATCGCGTAGAGTAGTATTTCCCCACCCGCCCTAGCCACCCCCAACGTACGCCCTACCAGCATAATAATTGAGTTTTTGAGTGGCGCTGCACTTTTTCTCGCACACCGCGTTGGATTTGTTGCATGATTTATCCACCTGCCATGGGAGAACTCCCGTCCCACAGCCAGCAGAGTGCCGGACGCCGGAATGGCGA
The DNA here is from genome assembly GCA_000473525.2 of Anopheles melas. NCBI lineage: Eukaryota > Metazoa > Arthropoda > Insecta > Diptera > Culicidae > Anopheles > Anopheles melas. The sequence goes on along the minus strand of AXCO02007023.1, from coordinate 10,581 downwards.
GTAATGATGGCATTGTTTTTATGTCACCCGCAAGCTGCACCTCGCGCGCAACGATAGTTAAGAATAAAATGCCACACATACCTTTATGTCGATGAATTACGAAAAAAACACATTGACAGCGCAGCATTCACCATGGACCCCGCAAGCTCCGGTAAGCTCACACTAATTATTTCATTTCATTAAATTCGCCTGCATCGTGCGCTTGCCTGAGCGCCCCCGGCTGGTTTCGCAGTTGTGTTGATCGGTTTGCAATCATTTTTGATCCGTTTTATGTTTTACCCTGCAGGGATGAGGGGCGAGGTGTGCTGATTTGGGCCAATAAAAAATTATCAGGAGATTGAAATAAAAAATCCATCTCATTTTAAATGCTTCCTATGAGTGACATTTCGCAACAAGAATGCGAAACCGCCCCTCGCAGCTTTCGGCGATCGTTAACACAACAACACATGTACGAAAATAATTGAACGATATACTCACAATCAAAACGCGTCACAAAAACTATCCAGCACTACACTGATACAACGAAAAAAAAGAAAACTCATTTTTCCCTATGTTTGATCGTACTGCGTACAATCTTTTTTTTTTTGTTACTCTGCCGAAGCAAATTTTATTTCCCTGCTTCCCATTTACCCCGTCGGGAGCGTGAACAGTGAAATTAAAATTCATAAAACATTTCACTGCTACACGGGCTCCGAGCTGGTCGGGCTGCGAGCAACGAAAATCAGCTCACAGAGCCCAATGCGCCAATGACACACCACCGGTGCAGTTCACGTTCGCTTCCCGGCTCTGTATGCACGTGATTAACCCTACGGCTTCCGCACTTCGCGCTATTACCCTCCGCGGCCGAAGGGAATGTGGGCGACTCCGAAAAGACAATTACTGAGGGAATAACTTTTTGTTTTGCATTTCTCTCCATCCGGTCCGATAATGCTGTGTTCCTTTTTCGCTTGCTGATAGTCAAGCAAAAACATGGAAAAATCAACATTAATACATTTCATCAACTGCCATGCGGATGCGGGATCCGAGCTCATCCGAGCGACCCGGGACACGGCGTGGATGTGTGTTTGCAAAATTTAAATCAATTCATATTTTAACACATGCCATGCATGCACGATTGTTGTTTGCACTATGCCGGGTGACGGTAATTTGGTGCCGGGTGGATGAAATATGCAGCTGCACGAAATTTCAGCAACGATGCGATTGCCAGGGTTAAGAAAAAAGGTGTTCAAATTGGTGTACTGCTTAAGAACTAGCAATTCAAAACAGTGCAAACATGATAATTAAATAAACAGTATCGCATCAAAACTACTCTTAATTTCATTTGTTGTAGTTTAATATTTCAATTTAACAACCAACGCATTTAAAGAGATTCGTTGCTTGAATTTCCCTTCTGGCGAGACAGGCTTAAGGCAATTTATTAGAGGAAAAATTTAGGGATTATGTGTCTTCTTCTTATTCTTCTTCTTCTATTTGCCTATCGTGCCTATATTCGATTTCGAGAATCCATTACCACTAAGCCGGATTATAGTCAAGTCCTTGCAACGGGGAGACGGTCCATTTCAGGCTTGAACTCATGACGGGCATTTGATTGAGTCGTTCGAGTTGACGATTGTACCACGGGACCGTCTCCAGGTGATAGGTGTAAGATAGCTATGAGTACTCAGTTTGTCGCAGCCTCCAAAGTGCAAGACACATAAGTACATAAATAAATAAGCAAATAAAAGATCAAATCCAAGACAAAACAAGAAATAGAGATTAAAATTATATACAAATTGGCACAATTTAGCATAAGTCATCATTTATTTCCATAATAATATAAATAAAAAATAGAAATCAATTACAAATTCCGTAACAAGGAAAATAAGTCAAAAAAATCCTAAAAGAAGCTCATAACAAAGCAACAAACAGCAATAAAAGGGAACATAAAACAATATTCCTGCTATCTTCCCTGCATAGACATTATGAATAGACATTTTGAAACTTTAATTTTTGTCTCATTTACGTATTCTATCACCTCCTAATGATGCCTTAAATCTTCTTCCAGAAAAGATATTCTTGTTTTTCGTCACACATTTCATATCACCCACCCCTGATACCCCAAACGAGCCCGAGTTAATGAGAAAACGAAGCCATACTTCACACTGTCAACAGTTACACGCGCCAAGCAACCGCAACTGTCCCTCCCTCCTGCCCTCAAACACATCAAAACTAATTCCCTTTCCCAGGAGCAAAAATTTGATTGGAAGACGAAACCAAACGAATGGAAAACCGGATGAATGTACCATCAACAACCTCAGCCACCGCACCTTCAAACCTTTCCCCTATGGTAAGTAGCTCCAACACACCTCCACATCGGAGAAAAACAGCCCAGCACAAACCTAACACATCTAATGCCCAACAGCATCAACAAACAACGAAAATGCATTCTTCTTCATTTCTGCCATCGGAGCGGTAGTTCCTTTCCCAAGTCCACTCTGGAGGTGCTGAAAACCATCTTGAGCACGGCACCGGCACAAAGCCACAAAGCCTCTCCATTGCAGCCAAGAGCGGGGAAACCCCGAACGAAAGACGAAGGTTTTCTTGGCGCGCCCGTCCCCAGACGGAGGGCTAAAACACATACCGCAAACACAGACAACGACGACGACAATGCCATCCAACAAAAGCCAAACACACGCGAGGGCCTTCCATTTCGGTCGGTTGGTTTGTTGCGGCGGTCTGTTCGTAGGTTTACGTTTTGTTTTCACTGTGATGACATAAATCAGTCAGTGTTTTACGCACGTCCCGTGCTTGAAGGGACGGGAAGAGCAAAGCCGGAGGTGGCCACGTTGGCTGAGATGCAGAGAGTTCGGAGCAGATGACGAAGCAGACGAACAACTTCCAGTCATTGCCCTCACAATGCCATAGTACTGTGAGGATGGTGGAAGCGACCAGTGTCCCGAGCACGCGCTCCCGCGCGTACCAGGAAAATTGAAATTAATCGCCCCGGGGATGTAAGTAATTGTGTAAGAGGTCATGCTGGCGGTTTGTGGCATTTGTGAAATGTCTCGAAATTAGGAAGCCGGTAGCCATGAGATAGCGGGCCTGTATGGCAAAATGGGGAAGGGAAATACCAACGAGACCATCGTTGCAGGCATTATTGGATAAGGCCACAAAGCGGAAGGGAAGGAATGGCGTTTGACCCATGGGATCACTGTGCTTGCGTTAATTAACGAGTTTATCACCATTTCAGAGGTCTTGGTTGATATTTTTACTTATTACTCATTCGAACTCATCGTTAGACAGCATTACGAAAATATTTCTTGTTTTGCTCATGCCTTTGACGCAGCCTTTTTTTTATAACACATAACATATTACATTGCTGTGATAAATTACTTTCTTCCTTTTTGTACTTGTTAACTAGTATTGGGGGCCTTTCCGTTTTAAGCTCGTAGGCTGAAATTTCAGCCTGTCAGCTTTTTGCATTGTATATCAGTTTTCGAGCAGCTATCTAAGTGGGTATAATATACAGGTGGGCTTATCCCAAGGTGTATGAATTTAGAAGACTGATTTTTATCGCTTCTGCTTCTGAATGAAGATTTTAAGAGTGTTTTGTGTATTCGTCATGCCTTCAGAAAGCTTGTTTGAACAAAAGTTTTCACCCATCCTGTCAAAAAGTGATATTCAAATTTGGTTATAAAACATGCTATGAGACCACCTGGACTACATGCACTTAGATTCTGGATTCCATCACCAGATCTCTTTAATGCACCTTGGGATAAATGTAAACAAACCCGTGTTTTCGAGCAGGTACTCGAATCTAATTCTAGCTTTAAGGCTAGAATAATCTAGACTGAAAATTGCAGGCTAGTTTTTGTGTGGTTTTGTATGGAGTGTTCACATGATTTCAGCCTCCAACTGTCAAACTCCATACAAAAAACTGACTAGAATCGTGAAGGCCCCCAATAACTGACTTTAAAATGAAAAATGATCAAATATCACAAATGAATCATTTATATTGAAGCAAATCGAATACAGTTTTTAATATAAAATTACCTTTACTGTTAAATGAAAGACAAACAAATGTAGAAATGCCCCATGTGTACGTTATCTTTGGTAAGTAAAATAAGCATGAAAATTTTGTAAACGAGAAAAATATAAATAGAAAATTATAAAAACAGTAATAAATCAAAATTTAAGAGTAATATGTAAAAACAATCCAACAAGATAACGTACACAACTGAAAAAAAACTGAAATCTTATTGAAAAACGATTCATAGACATACAAACAAGTATGACGCTTAAGAGCTCGAAAAAAAAAATGAAACTCAATTGTTGAAAGGTTAAACTTACAACAGAAATGACATATACCTTCCAAGAAATATAAAGATAATAAACAAATACATCAAATAAAAGATAGACTTACAAAAAACATGGAATTTATAAAAGGCAAACCATACTACAATCTGTTTGTCGTTTTAATTTGCTATAATAATAAACAAAAATAATGCACCTTAACCAATTAACCAAAAAATTGCAAACAAAACCACAATATCGTGAACTAAACTACATATCAACAGCGTATGGCTATATTTCAACAACACTGGTATACATGCATATGAGCATATGCTCACATGTACATTTTCAAACTAATAATAGCTACAGACTCATAAATCATTTTTATTGCCATTTAAAGTTGGATGTTTTGGGTAAATTAACATCCCATGCACTGCATAACACAGTCTGCTGCAACACTTCTACCACTCAACACCATTCGCACGGTCGAATCGCTGACAACATCCGAACCATCGGCCAAGTCCACCCAACACTCCTTTTTTCCACATCCAAACACATCGAAAAATGTTCTTAAATCACTAAAAGGGTTAAGGGTGTGATTCTAAAAATGTTCGCTTTCGGGGGCGAGCAATCACCTCACGCAGCACATGTGCACCTCGCGCGATGCTCCACAGCACGTCGTTATTGTGATGATGCTTACGATTTCTGGCAGGAAGCATCAGCTCCTAATGTGAAAAGACGCGTCGGCCATTCTCAGCGCAGGAAGGCACGAAAACAACAACAAAAAACGCATCCCATCGCACCATAAAAATCTCAATCTTACGCGTGAAAACCCCGTAGACGAGACAATCTGGTGTCTGTCGACACGCGCTACCAATCAAAACGTCAAAACAGATGTTCGGATGAATGTGCTGGAGCTGGAGCAGCACTCCGCAGCCACCAAACCAGCGCACACGACCCAAGCGGCAACATGCGCGTGTGCACATGTTTCATCTTTTCGTCCGTGTTGCAGCTTCCGGAAGAAAGGCATACGAAGTAAATATTATTACCCCTACAGCACGGATGAAACTACCTCGGCGAGCAGCACCGGAAAAACGTGTAGACCTTTGGCTCGCCGAATGCTTGGAAGTATTTTGTTTTCAACGGTAGGAATCTCATCTTTCACCAGAAACACAATCGCTCGTTTGCAGAAGGTTGAATTATAAGACGTTGCAACTCTCTGTTTTGTTTTGTTCCTCAAAGAAGTATCATCGAGAAATTGGACCGAGCATATGAATGTTTCACGTACCACTGTTGATAAAAAAAAGTACGTTTCACTACAGACAGGATATATCCACAGTTCAGTGCAGGGTTGAGAAACGGAACTTGCGACCAAAAATAAAGTATAAACTACGGATACAAAACAAACGATATAGCACATAAATAGAACAAAATACAGTGCTGGTCGTAAGTGTAATGTTTGAATTATTTCACACTGTTGTTATTCTTTTGCTCAGTTCATATTACTTGTTGAAAAGTGGATTTGTTTGTTTGTCAGAATTATTACAGTCTAATTATTCTTTACAGATATTTCGACTCAATTTGACTGAATAAATGCAGTCAAAATGGACTATTGCTTGCAGAATATTGCTTGCAGGATCTCACGAAAATGTAGTCCTATTTAATTGCATTTTGAGAAACTTATCACTCATCAACAATGAATATACTCATCTTATTATTCTCTGCAGTGTACTAAATACCGAAACTACAGGCCAATGTTCCCGATTTACCATACTACCATACCGCACAAGTTTTCAGAAGCAACGCAGTGCAAGTGCAGCTGTTTGCTCCCCCGGCATCAGTCCCTACCCTTTTGCTCCTCTTCCGTGGGGTAGGAAAAAATTTGGTGCAAAGTGCATTAGCCTATGGAGCTGCAGCAGAAATTCCTGAACGTCCGCCACGGGCACGCTCGGTAGAATTTTCATCGAACTCATAAATTTTCGTCACGTGACGTGCCTATTCTACTGCAGTTGTTGCTTTTGCTGTTGCACGGCTGTCATTTTCAATTCCCATTAAAAGCCGATAGAGAGAGAGAGAGAGAAAGAAGGAAAGAAAGAGAAGTGAATCCACTCTGATAACAAAAACAGAACAACTAAACGTGATGACAAGATCAGATCCACCAGAACAGTGAGTTGGGGTGTTTTCCGGTGGACTTTTTTGACAGTGGCAAGAACTGAGGCTCTTCAAACAACGTCGTCACATGATGAAAAGGCTAGTTTCAGAACCTATTGTGACGCTGCGTTTGGTGTATGTTTTCTTTTTCCGTTTGACTTTCGGAAGCAGTTTAGCGACCTGCTTGTCGGTAAAAACTAAACCTGCCACCACGAAACACAAACCACCAGGAACAACCCTCCCCCCCCACTCCCCACAGGAAACGGTCAAATTGTTTTTGTTGTTGGTGGCGCTATTTCAGGAGCGGAAAATGTTGGATGATCCGGAGATGTACTGGGGGATTCCGGTGCGCTGGCGCTACCGTTCTTTAAACAACCGGTCCAGCGAAACATGTTTTAGATCCACATCGTTACGGTCCCGTCCCCTTCTTCTCCCACCCAACCATGCCCCTTTTATAATCATCGACACGAATGCCATACAAAACCACGCATCCCCGATGTCGATGTGAAGTTTTCTGGAATATGTTTTTCCCCGTGGTTTTGGACCCGCTCCGGTGTAGACCGCACTGCATCAGGGGAAAGGTACAAGGGCGTGAGTTCGAGGGGAGACCGGTGGTCTCTGAACATGGGAAGTCAATAAGTCGAGTTTCATTAACATACAATGCGGCTGTTCTGCGCCTCCGCCTAGCCTACCAGGCTGGAAACCGGCACCGAAAATGGAAGGTGGAGACAACGGAGGAACGGAGCCACAGAACCAACACAAATGGCGTCTAACGATGACAGTGTCGGTGTCAGTGCGCGACAGGTTTTGTGAAGCGCCTCGCCCACCCCCCGGGGGGAGCTATGGAACGCTTACGAACGCACAACACTCCACAACAGTTTGGGAAGATATGAATGTAAATCAATTACGTGAGCGGCCTATTGATCGGTGGACTGGTAAAAATGCATCGCCCGGGTGGGAGACTCGGAGTCAGGCACCTAAGTACGACATCGGACCAGTCCGGGGGGTGTGTTGCAATATTGCTTTAACAGGGTTTCATTTGTTCCGGGCCGATCAATAACATATCCGGTACAGGTGCTCAAGCGCTGTGTTTAATTTGGACTATCGGTTACATCTTAACATGAGTAGTGAGGCTATTAAGTGAGGCGTATAGTCAAGTAAACATCTACTTTTTCATCATTGATGCGCATTTGCTCATTAAATTGTACAATTTTGTTGAAAAGACGTGAACAAAATAAGTTAATTAATAAAAGTTGTTTCCTTTCTTTTCGCGTAAGAACGGACCAATAAGCTGTTTCACTTAATTGGAAGTTATTTAAGAGTAAAACTTTTGTTTCTTCAAATAAATACACATGACTATTCAAAACTTAATACTTAACTAAGCGTGCTAAAAACTCAATTCCTTAATTACGTAACTATGTATGACGTGTTTACGACCGTTGATAAATGTTTGTACTTGCTGTAAAAATGTGATTTGAAATTAAGTATTTATTATTCTCGCCTTAATTTTAAAAAAACAATGTTTAGTTCAAAGGTATTTTTACTACTATCGTATAACGATTACGATTAGAAATTATATTATTTCTATTACCTTAAAATTCCAACTTTATTCTGTGCTATCTCTTCGTTGATTTATTTTCATTTATTTTTTTAATCTTATTTCAACCTCCTATTATTACTCCTTGCACTTTTATTACTTTTAATATGATTTTCATTCATACGACCATTGAAAATTGTTAAGAGACTTCCGATGCAGGGCTTTAATTCTTATACAATTTATATACTTTATACTTTTATATACTTTTATATTTTTATATACTTTTATATTTTTATATACTTTTGTATAAGGCTTTAATTCTTATACAATATTTATACAATTCTTTTCTAAATTTATATTGACAATCGATAAAACCAGTTTTAAAGATGGAATATACTGTACCAAAATAAAAAAGCGATTTACTCATTCTCTCACACATACCCCACTTCCGTCTTTAATGTTTAATATCTCTCTTCGGTCGATTTAAGCTATATCTATCTATCAAGGCCCTTGTCAACGTGAGTCAATTCATTGACTTCATTGCCATCAAAATGATATTGATCGAGTTCAATGCAAATAACTATTCCTTCACTGATCGTGTGATCTATCATGAGATTAAGATAGCAGACCAATTGTCTTCTCAGATGAAATATTCAGGTTTAAGAATATAACAAACATCCTCAGAATCTTTGTCATTCTAGCATGTTATCTGATATTGAAATGGAAGTTATTATAATAATAGAAACAGTGCTAATTATGTAGTACAACTGTTTAGAAAAGAAATAATTTAGAATATAAGAATCGAGAGCAATTAGTACAAAATCGCCGGATGGCATTGAACAAAGAATTTCAATTTGACAACCATGACCTACACCACCACCCAAGGTCCAAGGATCGTTTTCCAATAGTCATTGCGTTTAAAATTACTTGCCCACAAAATTCTTCGGCCGCATCATTTTTCGCCAACAAAAAACATTACCAACCAAATGCGAGCCGGCTGGCTGCAGATTGAACCTCATTTGTTTTTTTCGTTTTTTACCATAGACACAGACAACAGGGTTGAGTTTTGATGTCACGTCCTTTCGCATCAAGCGAAATGGCACCGGTACACCCAGGTTTCCTTCTCTCTTTCTCTTACTCCAATTTTCCATTATTCAAAAGGGACAAGCCGGCAAACAAAAACGAGTGTGCACCCGCCGCAACAAAGGCATGAAAAGCGAACCATATTGAATGGGCGTTTGGAATTATGCCGCGTGCATTTTGCGCTCCGGAACGTGCGATGACAGCCGGTATGATACGGGGGAATGGTTTCCATATTTTCACTCATTGTGAACAGCGCGCAAAAAAAAACACAAACAGCCGCACACTACCACACGGACGCAAAGAGAAGAAAACTGTCCGTCTGCGAGCGTCGTCCGTCGGCGTACTTCTTTTCCGGAAAGAGTGTAGACAGCAGTGTCCGTGGGTGGAGCAGCGCAGCTATACGTCAAACGTGCCGAGTGATGGGAAAGCTCGCTTCACTGGCGACTACCGGGGATCCTGACGACGTGCTGGCAGGCAGGCAGCTGAAAAATTTACGCAATTTTTCCGACCTTCTCAAGCGCGCGCGCGCGAGTGTAGGGGAAGGTGTTTCGCGATGAAATTTAAAAATGTATGTCCTTTTCGACGGGAGGGATATAAATTATTATCCCTTTTTCACCGGTGGATGGGCTCTGACTTGTAGGGGCGTATTGAAGGATGTGTCTTATATTCTGGCTTCTCTTAAATTTTCCATTGCTAAAGAAACACAACCAAGCACATAAATACGAGGAAAACTCCCTGAAAGCAATCTGGGAATTGATAATAAAATTGATAAATTCAATAGCAGCTAGCAGAGTAAGTGAAGAGAACTTTACATTTTTAAACAAACATCAACACGTAGGATACCAAATCTTTCACTACTTTCGATTATTTATATCCTCTTTTATCATGTTTATCACTGAATGAACCAAATAATACGACCGTGCGTCATAACAAATTAACTGCAGCCACAATCTGAGCATCCAAGTTTTGCACACACGTAACATTCATACGAATTTCTCACCGAGTTTCCTAGAAACAAGACAAAAAAACAAAACCTTTCCTAGACGAAAACAAAACCTTTCCACTCTAATTGGAAGCCACTCTTCCACTCCACTTCCACCCTTTCAAGGAAAACGGTAGTTAAAGGTTAATAGAATAGCGTCAACAACCGCCAACGTTCGCGTTGTTATCCTCCAATTTTTCCCGATATTTTAAAGACTAAGGTAGATATTTAAAAAAAAATGGCACAATCCAATTAATTTGGGCGACGATTGGAATCAACATTGAAGCGCATCAAGGACTCAAGGTGTACGAATTTACAAAATCACTGGACTTTTCCATATATTTGTTTTATTATTTGTATGTTTTAAATGCTCCAATCTTCTTCTTTTTCTTCTCCTCTTTGGCGTAACACGTCCTACGCGGATATGCCGGCTTGTTCAGGATTTCGAGGCTTAATTCATTACCACTCAACCGGATAGGCAATCCTTGCTACGGGGGGACGGTCCGTTCTGGGCTTGAACCCATGACGGGCATTTTATTGAGTCGTTCGAGTTGAC
>KI921124.1:0-16243 GCA_000473525.2 Anopheles melas | reverse complement strand
ACACTCTTTCTATCGTCCGTTTTAAGACACCTTACATGATCGGCGAATGATCAAATCGAACGTCGGCAAACCCTCGAACCAGGAACGCCAATTGAGAGCGAAAGTAAAGAAGCAATGTTTTATGGGACGGTTTTTTTTTTGCATTACGCGAGTGATCCAATGTTCGGAGAAAACAACATTTTACTCCTCAACGGACCGGTGAGCTTTATATGCTTTTTGCTTTATATTATTGAGTAAGCAAGAGTTGGCGACTTTCACGCAATGCAATGGTCGATTCGCTGGGAGTCTTTCTCTACACGAGGAAGACACATTTGAAGTAAAATGTATCATTTTGCTTTATTTTAATCCATTTTGAAGCACCACTCATTGCAAATGCCCATTCAAAACTCAGCTGCAAACAGTTGCAACCGCTTGATTCTTGTACATGACCCAAAATGTAACTGTAACTGGTACGGTTGATTGCCCGGCCAAACAAACCTTGATATAGGCGATGGTACAATGTGTTGGGGGCATGTTCAACAATTACACACCGGTTTGACGGTGAAGGCTGTGCACTTGAAATTGATTTGCAAATGATACTCTTCCTAGGTCTCGGTGATAGTTACAGTGCTGCTGAATCAGCTGCAGGTCAACGATATTTTTACAATGAACTCGTTCTATCGAAAACGGGAACGATCGAAGCTATTTTACATCCTTGTGAAATGTATAAAATTTAGTTATAAGTGTTTCTTTGGCCTCTAATTCTATCCTTTCATTCTTTTAATAGCGTATTTTAGGTACATTTCGACTCATTCCACTCGGCATTTTGGTTGATCTCCACTGCCGCCCACTGATGATGGTGAGCAACGATCGGGCATGGGTCTACTTTGGCCTTGTCTTTGGTACTCCCAAGGCTTCGTTCGTTTTCCGAACAGACCGAATGCCGTTCCAGGCCGTTCGGTAACCTTCTGCCGATAATACACTTCTACTTCTACGGTCATACACACACTTGTAATAATTCAATAGTGTTTAATAAATGTTCAATTATCTAGTAATCATTCTCTATTATCATTATGAAATGTAATTTCCATGTGTTTTGTGCCATTTGGTAGGCATACTAATTGTTGCGAATTAAGTTGTTCATGATATTTTAAGATGTTTTTATTGCAATAGCGCAGAAAACAAGTTGTGAATAATTTAAAATTATTTTAAAATTACATCAATTTACATTATTTTGCATTATCAAGACACTATTTCACACCAGAAAATACATGACAACTTTTTTCATTGCATTAAAACTTCCAAAATTGGCGTAACAATTTTAGTAATTGATTAGTTAAATACTCAACATTAATTGATTACTTTTGGAACACATAGTTTCAGATATAAGGTTAAATTTAGTAAACAAAACAATCGACTAACAATCAAAAATTGATGCCTTCGAGACAAAAATAGGTGTGTTAGAGCCAACATTTAGCGGCAACGACTGTACGATCATTCATCGACACTGTTTGGGCACAGCTATTGTACTACAAGCCATTTTTTTTTCTTCCACTTTATACGATTGTTAATCTTTCCCCGAAAACAGAAAAAAATCCACTCAATCCTTAAAAAATGTATCCTCGATAGAGTCCTCATCTTTCTGCTTTAAATCATTTTCGTGCTCTCAATCGTTATAGTCACAACCAAGTTACTTTGAGGAGAAGAAAAGTAAATGTAAAACAAACTGCTGTTGCAAAGGCTCATTTTTTACCCGTTCTATTTGCATACATCCTCAGGTTAGCATATATTTTCATTTAAAAATGCATAATTTCGATTTAATTATTTAAGAATTAGTTATTGAAATAACGAGTTCATCGATGGAAAAAATTAAACCATTAAAAATAATAAGAGAATAAATCAGTAACGATAATCAGTAGAATAGCCATACAAACCCATTTTATGTATAAAACAATAGCCAAATGTGTATTATTGAAAATGCAGATCACTCTGTATTTTTTTTTTTTTTTGTACGTAAGTTAAAATTTATAAGATAAGTGAGTAAATAACTATGAGTAAACCAGTACCTTTCGTAACATTGTAAAGCTATCACACAAAAATGTATCAACCATAGCAACGTAAACGAACCAAGCGTCCAAATCGCTCCTGTTACGAAAGGCTGTTACCCCTACTCCAAGTGTATCGCCGGCCAATATCTGTACACGGCGTCATCGCACGCCACGAACTCGCCTCGATCATGGCGATCGGCGCCAGGGAGAGCATCGAAAAACCTTCCGAGCCGGGTGCGCACCACACGCCAGCTCAATACGATCGTGACCGTCGAGTGTGCCGGAAGACGGACCGCTCCGAACAAGACAAGTGTCTTCTTGCCCCTTTTGTTTTGGTTTTTGTTTATTGGTCATCCAATAGACAATACTGTTATTCTGTCCCACCGCGAGCCTTCGGTGTCCGTTGTCGTTGATCGTTCACAACAGGTTGAAAGTTGCCAACTCGAAAGCGTGCCGCTCGTGGGTGTGCTGTGGTGCATCCATTGTGACGTTGAGAAAGCGCAAACGGGAGGAAAAAAAAACCCGAGTGTGTAATCAGTGCCGGTGGTGCAGATAGGGCGCGCACACCCAGATCGTGTAACTTCACAGGTCAAAGGTTAGTGTGATAGTATTTAGGTGCGGGCTTTTGCACGTCGTGAAAGTATTGTTTGCGTGAGTTTTTATTGTACATAATTGCGTTTTTAATTGGTGATTTGTGTAGGGTGAGTGTGTGTGTGTGTGGGGTTTTGATGGACAAGGGCAGATCGTAACTAAAATAGAAAAAAATGTACAACTTACACGTTACAGTGCACGAAAAACTAACCAAAAAGAAAGCCAGAAACTCTATATGCACAAAGATGAGAAGAAAAAAGATATGTACAAACAGGTAAAGGAGAAAGCGCCTGGCCCGGCTGGAGGTTACTATCGCTTCGTGGAATGTAGGAACGCGCTCGCTCAAAATTAGGTCAAAGCGGGTTTTTATTTTTGGGTGCAGAATACCGTTGTGCCCCGGGCAGCGAGACAGCCCCAAACGAGGCCTCTTGCGGGTGTTTTGCGGGAAAGCTTTCGCTTTAGAGCGCGAAGGGTCGCCCTGCGCAACGGGCAGAATATTACAAAATCGATGACTTTGTGGGCGCGTGTGTTATGAAAGATTTGATATTTGCGCGATACCGACAGGCGCCCTACGGCAGGCACCACCGATTACGACACCGAAAGCTGAGACCGCCAAATTTGAGACACCTTGTCGAAAACGTTCCTGTGCCTAATCCAAGCAATCGCTTTTTAAATATATTTCCATTCAGTGTCCAAGGTCCAACGCTTCGCCGGTGCTTGCTGCGTGGTTTTGGTTGTGGTGATTACGTTTTTCGCATTTTCGGCATTTTTAGCAAGCTATGACACAAAACACCACAAAACCCACTCCTCACCCCTCCAAAATACGGGGCTGATGATGGATGAGCTTTTTTGATTTTTCGACTTGGCCGTTGCATTAGGCAGAGATGCTACGGAAAAGTATTATAAAAGATGGGAATATTTTATTTTTTTATAAAGCCTCGTAACACGTGTTGTGTAATCTCAGCTTATCAAACTTTAATCGTATACAATTAAAGCTATTTTTCTTTAATACATGAAAACTATTGCACAAAATTGGCTTTTATCGAGAGGCTAATGATATTTTCATGTGTCCAGAGAAAGCAATTTTACATTTTGATTTCAATAATTATTTTTTATCTTTTTTATCTTCTTCTTATTGGATGCAAAAATTATTCTCAATTGGACTTGCCTAAGCCACCCAGGGCAGGGGGGCTTGGTTATGTTTACCCAAGTAACCTGTACATAGAATGACTAATAAGAATAATAAGTGCTGCTAATAAGGGGATTCACATGCGATTTGAAGCTATCGCATGTTGTTAGATTGTCTTTGCGATTGTGCCATAGGATCACACGAGATCCGAAACACGAAACACGTGGAAAAAATAGTTTTGCAGTGTATGTAGTGTTGTTTCCAGTATTATAATGATTTTATTCCATTTTTTTCTACAAAAACTGAATGACACTCTTTACAGGGTTTTCTAGGAGTTCTCATGGCTGTGAGATACTTCTTTGTCTCTTTCATACGTGAAATGGACTTAATGTAGTGAGAATTGGACTCTATAGCACCCTTGTTGGACAAATCTACGTGGAATTTCCAATATTCCTGTCAAAAAAGCGTACCATAGACTCCAAATTCCAACCTGTAAAGTTCACTTCTAATAAGAAAGAGTAACGAAAGTGTCCGACAACTATGAGAACACCTCAGGAAAACCCTGAATCATTTTTGTTCTTATTTTTTTTTTACAAGAAACAAAGTAAAATTTTCCACAGCACCTTTCTTTGTTGAGCTGATCAAACTAATTCTGAATTAGAAGCATTCTGAAGCAGAAGCAACAAACTGTACCTAAAGTAAAATTGTTGTACGCTATTCTGTAAAGTTTCCCGTATAAATAAAACATTTCAAATATTCCATCGCTGAGAAGCGGCAGCATGTTGATGTGCAGCTGCCCATATAATTGACCGGTTTTACATCTCTAGGGGCATGATCGAGTGCTGTGGTTTAATTATGGCCGTACTTCTAGCGGTGTAAATTCAAACACGTCACTCATTCCGTTTGTTAGCAATTGTGTGCTCAAGCTCACACTGGGCTTTTATTGATTCTCAAAGCTAATGTGTTCCGTCTCCCATGTTACCGCTTGAACAATTAAACTACCAAGCGCGTGTGTTTACCGTAGAACGGTAGAATTCGCGAGCTGCGATTGCCCGGTCGAATCACACTACTTATAAATCCATCTTCGATCGATGGTTTGACGTTGGTTGGAATAGCAAAAACAAAAAAACAAAAATCACGCATTTAATAGCATCTTTTAAATAATCATTAGTTCGACTGGAATTTGAGGGACACAGCTTGTAAGGTTGTCTCACTTCCTGTGTCAGTTGTAAACAACAGTTTCGAGGGTCATTTTTGGACAGTTCTGTTGCATGTTTGGGAAATATGTAGTTTTGCGATGTTGTTCAAGGTTAAGAGGTGCGTTAACAAAAACAAATGGAATTAACTATAAGTTAAGCTTTATTAAGACTGATCATTGGTTGATCGCGTACCAGTCAGATCCAAGCATTGAACAAGAGTTTAGTATTGGGGTCAAGGCCGACTCCTGGTAAAAGTTGCCACAGGTAAACAATAAAAAAACAATAATATTTTGTTGTATGTTTGAACACTTCGCTCCGTGTTCCCGTTTCGTCGCTTACTCAGCATTAAAGTTTTTCGTTTTTATTCACATTTAACACATCCATATGTAAAAGCTGTCCTTTGGCGAAGGGCTAGCTCACCTTGCGATTATGTAGGCGAACTGAACGGGCTCTGTTTTGGGAAGTTCGCCACTCAAGCACTTACAACACTAAATCGCGCTTAAGATACTCCAAGATGTTGGGTTAACTAAGGTTATCTTTTAGCCGTTCGGATTCGGGTAGCCTTCAAATGGGAAAAACGATACACCGATTTGGGTTTCGCTTTCGATTAACAAGCGCTCCCCTTTGGTTCGGTAACACAGTTTTCGTCACCGTGTGAGCTGCTGGTCAGTGGGCGAGCGAGCGAGCGAGCGAGGTCACATTTTTAGCACGAAACTGGCCGAAACGGTCAAAATGCAGAAACACCTTACGTAAGGGTTTGTTTTGGTTTGATGATTTTCTTATACGATTTTACGTGTTTTCTATCTCAATCAAGGCATCGACTGTGCAATCGCCTTACTGTGATTTAGGTAAAACAAATTTAAATAAAACGCTGAAGTAGATTAGGATTTAGCCTAACGTTGGTGAAATGAAGGGCACACAAACGAATGCGACGCAAATGCATTTTAACTCTTGAGAACATTAAACATTAAAATAAAACCGGTTCCCTATTTAATCATTCATATGTTGATGTTGCTTTAATCGAATCTGCCAGAACATTCGTGCGTCTCGATATCGGTTTGTAGTCGATTATTTATCGACAATCCACGATGGCTTTTTGTATTCGTTTTTATTTTCTTTTCAATTATTTTTCGTTCTATTTTGGTTCTTGTTGCAACGCTGCCACAGGGCCTTTTCTCATCTCACAGATCCGCGAATGTATAACAACGAAAGTTATTTTAACACTTTATTTTACCGAAAGGGGTTCAACAATTACTCCTATCTCCGGGACATCAATGCGCGAGAAGTAGTACCCTTTTTGCTGATTTTCCTGATGTTCCTTAAGTACCCTTTCGCTCGGTTGATCTTTGTATCGTACAAATTACATTTTGGTATGATGGCCGATCCTCTGCCCGATCAGTTTCGCCTGTTATCTAATGAAACGCTATTGGCATCCTCTATCGGTCGAATTCTATTGATCGATCGATTGGACCGTTTGATACTTATCAACAGTTCTATTCGAGGAATTTTGTATTCCTAGCTCATTCTAAATTGTGCTCATTTTCTGTTCTGATTGACTGTTTAGAATGTGTAAATAATAACAGACATTAGGTTTGGTCTGCCAATAATTGAAAGCCATTGACCTTTTCGCGGTAGCCCTAGTTTAAGCGAATTGTTTTTAGCGTCAAAGATATAGGTAATAGTTCCCGACAAATTTCAAACAAATACAACAAAGATAAATTTGGTTTTGGATTGGATTTGGATTGTAACCTTACGTGTAGTAAAACAGATGATAACCATGATCAGATTTTTATTCAAAAAAGTGTAATGATAGCCTTTTAATTTTTCCTTTTATTTTTAAAATTTGTTAAATAGTGTATAAATGGTTCAAGATGAGACAAAATATGAATCAAATTTAATAAAAAGTGAATTAAAATAGAGTTCCAAAAGAGAGAAAACAATAAAATAGAAAAAGAAAACATAAAGCAGCAGAAAACAAGGCAACATAAACAAACAAAACAAAAATACTATTCCCGGTTTTTTACAACGTGTTTTTGTTAAACAAAATTGTTAATGGTTCACCAACAAGAAGGGAAAAATAATAATCTCAACATCTACAGCATAGCAATTGGAGTCGTGGAACATTAGCTACTAATCATTTTAATGGCAAAGTAACGTCCCAAACAACATTCCAAATCAGCTTCGATGATATGCAAAACCGTGTAAAAGTCTTCAATGTTTCTGTACGATTCAATGTTGCCAGGCGATTAACACCGAAGGCAGGACTTATTTATGATTTTGCTGTAACATAGCGAGGGATAGAGAAAAAATGGGTATTTTTTTTTTATTGTACTGCATATCTTCACAGCATATCCGGGTTCGGCAGTCAAGACAGTCCTACCAGACTGTCTTGACTGTCGACTACGGTAAAGAAAACAACACAAAGCGCAAAAAAAACATATTCAAACCAATGAAATGATTGTATGGCTCGCTTCCTTTTTCGTAAGCGCAAGTAAGTTTCTCAAGTTGTGTTTGCTCCAACCGCAATGGGCCACATGCTCACAGCGGTCCCTGTTTGGTATTGAAGCAATTAGCATGGCAACTACGCTCCGTTCCCGTATCGTCGCGGTTAAGTGTGGTTCAATTGGTCAGAAAAATTTGCGTTTGTTTGATTTCAAAACCATTCGCGTTCTGTTCTGTCTTTTTTTTGTATGTGGAACGGGGACGCAACCTGTCGTAGGGGCTTGCTGGGCACCACCAGCAAACTCCAAATCATGTCCAATGTCCAGACGATCGCAGCCCTGCGCGACGCTGCCCAGCAAGAAAGACAAAGCATTGTGATCACAGGCCGTGTCTTTGTAGCTACAAGTGGCAGGAGTGCTAAGTACTTCGAGCAGACGCTCGAGGAGTGTCTCATGAGTATGCGAGAAAAAAGAAGAAGAAGGAAAAAAAAACTCGTGCCTCCCAGAAACACATCACCACGATGTGTAAATATTGACTCAAATACGATTGCGAAGTGGAATATCTTATTGCGCACACGTTGTGCTACCTCATTGCGATTCTTCCGCAAAAAAACAGCAAGCGAAAGATGCAAATTGAATTTATGATGGGGCGACGTTTCCCCGTTTTTTTTTGTTGCGATTCCGTAATCGATACTGACCATCGACAGTACTTGGAGTTATGCTGCACATAGAGAACAAAGTAGATCAAAAAATTGGGTGAAAGAGCGAAGGAATGCTTTATGTTTGGGGGGGATACTCTTTCGTCCGCGCTAAGGAATGTTCAAGAATGTTCTCCTCCCTGCTTGACGTGCATGATCGACGTAAAACACGATCGATTGCTTTTTGTTTAGCTGGATAGCATAGGAAGAGGCGCGTAAAAAACACACAGTGAAACGCATGAAATATCTGGCCAACGGTCGCTACTTCCGTGGAAGGTAATTTGAAGTATAGTGGACCTTTTGGTAATGGCTTGTTGCTGTGTCATCACTCTTACGCTTTTGAAGTGGAACACACATATGCGTGGTAATAATCGTGGAATGGAAGCGATGGTGTTAAGCGAATGAATGAATTACGAATTTACGGTTCAACTTTGCTTATTAATTAATATAAATATTTTACAACGCTTGGCATACTAAAAACGAAGGCGTCTTGTCTCGTATCTTACTGTAAGCTACTAGCGGTAGCGAATGGCGAGAATACCACTGAAATATACTGTTAGTTTCCATTTAAGTGATAGTGCTTGTATCGTGTGCGTTATATTGTAAATGCTCGTTTGTATTAATATACTAAATGTGGTAATAATGTTAGCAATGGTTGTATTATTGCCTGATTTTTTTATAAAATGTCAAAAAGGTGAAAATGTCAGTAAACTGTATTAACGCACTGCGAAACAATTACAATTTGCATATTTCATAATGAATTGCTTGAGTTTTCGTAAGCAATTTTAGCAACTCCAATATCGCTAAGCGATGAAATTCATATTTAGTCATTTCATATGCCATAAATGTATGTTTGCCCTTGAAAATTTGAGTTTTTATGAATTCCCTCTCTTAATTTTTCAAATAATCAATTCCAATATTTTGGGAAGTAATCCTTATACATAGATATATATTTTTTTACAAAAACTAATCTCGTTATATTAACTGCTAAGAGATATGGATCACATATCTTCGCTGTAAAACGCTGAAATTTTGTTTTTAATCAATAATTAAATAATTTTTTTTTCCACTCTTCATTTATTTATTTATTGTTTATATATTTATTTATTTAAGGTTTAAGTTTAATCTTGCAAATAGCTGCCTATGCAACAAATAACACATTTAATTGAATGTGTTTAAATTTATTTAACACATTAAACTCATTAAAGCTCAGAACAAAGTCCAACAATTCACAGCACAAATGAAAAAAAAAATACATAAAAAATTAATTAACGATAATATCGAGCTTTTGCTAACGGAGATTGTATCTTAAATAATTCCTAACCTTGGGTTATTGTCATATTCAGGTCTATTTGGTTGTTATGTGAGTTAAATAAATATTGGTCATTTGTACAATGCCCAGAGGTGCAGAAGACTGTGGAACGAAAATCTGAACAATGAATAATTACGAATATACAAATATTTTCTTTTGTTTACGCTTTCCATTGCATTCAATTATTTCCTTTGAGTTATTTTTTATTTATTTTGTTAATTCTTTTGTTATATATTTAGTTTTAATAGCTTCATTTTTTTTGTTTAAAGTGATTGGCGGTTAATATTTAATTGTTCTGCTACGTTCAGATTTATTTATATCTATTTTTGTTAGTTTATGAGAGCCAAATAACCATAATTTTATTTATCTCAATGCATGGCAGATGGAAACTTAATTAAAGAAAGAGAAACGTAACGCTTTTCCTCACAGCGCACAAATCCATTAGACGTGAAATTAATTAAAACCTAATTTCCTAAAAAATGCGCAATTAGTTGTATCAAAACTGTTTATACACAATGGGAAATTTGAGTGCTATATGCTAAGTTGCATGAACACGTACAACTAATACTAATATATTTCTTTTTTTTTTTCTTTTTCTCTGGTGTTTGTCTCATTTATTTTAGCTCCCTACACTTTTCCACTGTACTGTAGAAAACCCAAAAAACAATACAAAAAAAAAAAACGAACATGTCGCCACTCGGGTTCAACGATCCGCTGTCGGCGGTGGCATCCGTAGTCACGGGAGTTGCGATCGTACTGTCACTAATCAAATACTACCTCTACCTCACCTGCGGGCATTTTACCTCATCTGTAAGCATACGATATGATAGTAAAAGTTGATGCATGACAGTGGGCTGGGCAGGGCGGTGAAAGTGATGGTGGACGATGGGGTGTAAACCACGCCAAAGCTGCCATCGGTCCTAAAATCCCCGTAATGCACGGCTGGGCATCATGAAGTGTGATACCGCTAGCCAGCTAGATTAACTATCATTTTTTTATTAATCTCTTTCTCTTTGGTCTTAATTGTTCTTGCAAACCGTTCCTTTTCCCCCGTTCAATGGCTGCAGCGAAAGATGGAGGGTAAGACGGTCATCATAACCGGCGCAAACTCGGGCATTGGCAAGGAAACTGCCCGCGATTTGGCTAAACGAGGCGCCCGCGTCATTATGGCGTGCCGGAACATGGAGACGGCCAAGCAGGCGCAAGGTATGGACGATTTCAGTGTTGTAATGGGCTAACATAGCTGTAAGGAGATTACTTTCCTAATGGTGTTGGTGTCTTCAGAGTAGAAAATGAAGTGGGTGTAGTAAAGTAGGTCGTTGGGGTATCTTGGGGAGTAAAGATAATGGTGTTGGAAATCATCTTCTATCTAGAATAGTATCGTTTATTTAGTCTTTCATTTATGTTGTTATTGACGCCGTACGTCCTCCTCAAAATTTGGGATATACATCAAGGTCTTTGATTTAACCTGTGAGTCGTACAACTAGTTATTAATGATGTGCTATGGATGAAAGACTGTTTAAGTCTTGCATGATCATCTTCGATCGTATCGATCGCCTGGAGATCTACCTCTGTATATATCGCCAACGGATCGTAGATGATGGTTGCTACCATTGGGATTACTCTTTAAGCTGTTGTACATAGCAACTTCCAAACATCTCTCCAATCTCTCTACTGCACGATGCATGTCCATGACCCGCTGTACAAAAAAAAGGGCACCCTTAAGTATACATCAAGGATCAAGCCAATACATGGATGAGACCCGCACCGGATGACACGAACGAACGATTTTTTCCTCCGCAGATGAGATAGTGAAGGAAACGGGCAACCAGAACGTAACCGTGCTGAAGCTTGACCTGAGCTCCCAGGCCTCCGTGCGCGAGTTTGCCGCGGAGGTGCTGCGCACGGAGCGCAAGCTGGACGTGCTGGTCCACAATGCCGGGTTTGCGGAAACGTTCCGCAAGACGCAATCGGTGGACGGTATCGAGTTCACGATGGCCACCAACCACTACGGGCCGTTTCTGCTGACCCATCTGCTGATCGATCTGCTCAAGCGCTCCGCACCGAGCCGCATCGTCGTGGTGGCGTCCGAGCTGTACCGCTTCGCCTCGGTCAATTTGAACAACCTGAACCCGGTCGGCAGCCTGCCAGCCTACCTGTACTACGTGTCCAAGTGTGCGAACATTATGTTCACGCGGGAGCTGGCCCGCCGGCTCGAGGGCACGTCCGTGACGGCCAACTGTCTGCATCCGGGGATGATCGATTCCGGCATCTGGCGCAACGTACCGTTCCCGCTGACGCTGCCGATGCGCGTCATCAAGAGCTTCTTCAAGACGAACGTGGAGGGCGCGCAAACGTCACTGTATCTGGCCTGCTCGGAGGAGATGCAGGGCGTCAGCGGCAAGTACTTCATGGACTGCAAGGAGGCGAGCCTGAGCGCGGGCATCAGCGACATGGAGAAGGCGCGCAAGCTGTGGGACGAGTCGGCGAAAATTGTCAAGCTGACGGAGAGCGATCCTAAAATTTAACTCCTCCAGTAGATCCAGGTCGACATCCCTGATTTGTGTTCCAGATATCTCTAGACAGGGAGATAGAGAGAGAGAGAGATACAGAGATAGTATTGTTGTTTTCTATCCATTTTCTTTTTTATAATTTAGCATTTAACGTTCAAGCTGGTCCAAGAAGTATTGGGTAAATAAAATCTGTTGATCCGTCCGTTTAGCGGTTCCATCCTCCACAAGTCAATGAACCTGAGATAGGCGTTCCATCCGTTTTTTTTTTTGCAGAGCGGAACAAATCCCCTGAGATAATGTGTGCGTTTTTTGCTGTGCTGTGCTTGTGTTTGCTCTTACCTGAATTGTCAATTTTTGCATTACTTCGCTTCATTTGTTCGTGTGGTGCTGAGGGCGCGTTTGCTTCGTTTACGCTTCGTTGACGCTTTTTTTCTTACTTTTAAAGGTTTTGTTTTTCATTTCATCCGCGTTTTCGCTAACCTACATATAATAATAACAGCGCCTTAGAAGACCACCTCCGCTCAGTGGTTAATATTGCTAAACCTCATAAAAAATGTCTCGTTTTTTGTCATTACTGACAAATTTCATTATTTATCGAGCAAATAGAGTCGATGCGTCAGCAGAATTGTTAGCTAGGTCAATGGGTGAAAATTAAGAAACTTCTTGAACGTAGGAGAATGTATGTTTTTTTTTTATTATTTTTAATCAGACGAAAGGGATCAATAGGGGGATACAATCTCTAAAAGTCATCACTTATATTTTTTCATAGAGGTTCCATAACTTTTCATGTGACATTTTAATTAAACTCATTTGTCAAATATGTTAGAGTATTATTTTTCTAATAATATTCTCACTGCTCATTCATTGCCGATAAAAAATAATTTTAACGGATCATCTACTCTTTTTTTCCGGTTCCAACATTTTTGACACACACTGTATGGTGCGAAATGCGCTTTCGATGAAACATTTCATTGAAATTTCAATAGTATATTTTAATATTTGGTGCCCATAACCATGTTACTAAATGGACTTTTTTAATGAACAGATCGTTCTAGAAGTTTATAAGAGCAATAAAAGTCATAATGTTTACCTCATTTAACCTAAAACAGAATCGTTTATTAGGCAGACTTTAGTTAACGGCTTTAGATGAAATGTTTCAATTGTGAAATCTTTCCCAAAAAGCTTTCAGACGAATGAATGAACGTTTACACGGTGCGAAGTGATTGTTCTATTGCTTTATTTGTATTATTTTTAGCAAATGTATCTAAAAACCTCATTCTGGACAGTGTAAAACAGGAAAGGTAGCTCAAAAATGTACTGCTTACTTACAAAATTATAAACCAATGCTTCTTTTGGCTGCTTATTAACAATTTTGGCTTTAGTTAGCGTGAAGAGTACAAAAACATTTCAGTTAACGATGCAATGCGCTCTCTTCGAGCGAGTATGCTGCGTAACTACGTTCAACTCATGCTAACTCTTTTCCGACCACTTTGTTCCGGTTTCTCACTTGATGCTGCAACTACTTTACAGAGGAAATAATGGCCGAAACGGGCAACACGAAGCTGCTCATCAAGCACGTCGACATCAGCTCGCTCGCCTCCGTCCGCGCGTTTGCGAAGGAGATCGTCGCGACCGAGCCCGTGATCGACGTGCTGATACACAATGCCGGTGTGGCGCAGGGCTTCAACAACAAGGTCACCTCGGACGGGCTGGAGTTTACGATGGCGACCAACTACTACGGACCGTTCTTGCTGACCCATCTGCTGATAGATTTGCTCAAGCGGTCCGACCA
Organism: Anopheles melas; assembly: GCA_000473525.2. Lineage (NCBI taxonomy): Eukaryota > Metazoa > Arthropoda > Insecta > Diptera > Culicidae > Anopheles > Anopheles melas. The sequence goes on along the minus strand of KI921124.1, from coordinate 2,541 downwards.
GGGCCGCATCGTGATCGTGTCGTCGAAGCTGTACCAGTTCGCTTCGCTCAATCCGGCCAACCTTAACAGCATCAACCCGGTCAACTACTTCTCGCTCTTCCCCATCCACCTGTACAATCTGTCCAAGTTTGCGGAGATCATGTTCACGCAGGAGCTGGCCCGCCGGCTGCGCGGTACGAAGGTGACGGCCAACTGCCTACATCCGGGCGTAATCGATACCGGCATCTGGCGCAACGTGCCGTTCCCGATCAGCATACTGTTCAAGCCGATCCAGATGTGCTTCCGCACGCCGGAGGAAGGGGCGCGAACGAGCATCTATCTGTCGGTGTCGCCGGACGTGGAGCAGATCAGCGGCCAGTACTTTCGGGGCTGCAGGGTGCATCAGCTGAACCGGCGTGTGCAGCACGTCGCCCGGCAGCACGATCTGTGGGAAGCGTCCAAGAAGCTGGTGAAGCTGACGGCGGACGATCCACAGATTTAGGTGGCGATTGGGATGAAGTTGGCTGTTGGCTGCCCGGGCAACAGAGGTTCGAATGTACGTTTTTAGGAAGTAAGGTTTATAATAAAACTTTGGCGTACATATTGTGTGCCAGTGCGTGATGGTATTTCCCAGTGAAATTTGGCTGTTGTGTGTTTTTTCTTTGCTGTTTTTGCTAATGAATCCTTGAGTCTGACCAGTTTGAATCGTTTGTTGACATTTAAATGCTCTAAAAAGCTTGTGATGATTATACTAAATTTTATGTTTAATATCAATATTGATGTCCATTGAATCTCAATCCAAATCAAATTCAACGAGTACGGGCACTTATCAACTTGTCAGACATTTCACGGATTGGTTTGCTTTGTGTTATTCTGAGCACTTAATCAGGATCCAACTATATGCAGCTTTTTTATTTCTTATGCTTAGTAGCATAAGTAGCAAATAAATGAAAAAATAAACAAAACAATTCAATCGATTTCCACTCTGTAACTCATGGCTCAAATGTATTACACAGTGTCATCATTGTTATGTTTTCATATGAACTGCAAACATTGGATTCCTGCTTGTGCTACTGTTTCAGAGAATAGTTGTTACAACGGAACGTATTTCATTTTTATTCTAAATCTAAAAAGTTCACTTATTATTATTTTACAATCTCTTCATTCCGCTCAGCCTGCTATCAAATTCCCAATTATCAGCAAAATTTGCAAATCCAATTGCAATTTATTTTTCAACTTCAAGTTGGCTACCACGAAATGTTTGCATGGTGATTCAGTTTTTAGAATAGGTTAAAATATATTCCTACTCAATTCTGCACTCCAACCAAATGAAATGCAACCATTCAACCCCTCCATCCGTCCCGCTGACACTGTCCAAAATGAGCGCCAATCTCTTCGCGTGTAAAAGTTTCTCTTCCCCGAACGCGTGGGCACCACGGGTGCATCAAATCGATTTTATTTTTCAAGTGCAGCTAAACTTTATCCTTCCCCTCAGTCCCGACGTTGGTGGAACGGTGGAAAAAATTAATTGCACAAATATTGCTTCCCGCTTGATGAATGGCAGGCGGCAGGTTTGAGGTTGTTTGAGATGAAATCAGCCCCAAAACGGTGGCGTTGTTGATCCGTGTTCGATGGTGGTGTGGGTGATGATGGTAATAATTTTCCATTCCATTCATCCATTCAACGGACGGTTGCCCCAGGCAGTGTCGAACCAGAAAGGAAAGCTGTAATGGTAGTGGGACATTGCGTACAGCTTGCTGGGTGATTATTGTCCCCCTGCGAGCGGCCCATTTCCTTCGTTTTCCGAGGAGGGTTAATGGTTGGGATGGAATTAGTATTACTTTTGACACTTACCGAAGCTGCTGGTACTGTCATGATTTGGGGGGGGGGGGGGGGATGGAGCAATCACTTCATTCGCTTCATTCCTGCCCCGAAACCGACGGACAGGCACGTGGGACGGTGGGTAAAGTTTTTTAATTGGAATTTTTCACCATTTGCTCGAAAAAGCGCTAGATGGAAGGAAGTGGTAGCAAAATAATAAGACTGTCTGTGACAAAAGGGGATAAATCTTCTCTTCACGTCAAACGGTAGCAACAACACAACCACGAGCTGGTGGATGGTACTTACGGAAACGGACTCGACCATTGCCAGTGCAATGTCCGTGAAACGCATGGGGAGTGATAGGAGACATTGACAACCGAATATGGTGGTTGCCAAGAGCGAGGGGTGTGTAAAAGTAAACTTTAAGCTGAAGAATGTGTAAACGTACTGGAGCATACATTTTAAATTAACCCACACCGACTGCAGCTTCAGCTTTTGTTGACCGTGCCGTAGCTTTTCCGAACTCCCCCACGTACGGTGTCCATTACTGTCTCGCTGCATCTCTATGAAAACCGGTTGGACATTTGCTCAGGGAAAACAGAAAGGATGATGTGTGAAAAGGTACAAAACAAAAACTAAACACACAACAACCTGCTCCAACCCAGCCAGCCGACCGAAAAGCTGTACGAATGGCGCACCAAATTGGATGGGTACCGAAAAAACCTGGTACGTGTCGCGTTG
>AXCO02007020.1:0-15395 GCA_000473525.2 Anopheles melas | reverse complement strand
TTTTTATGTATATATAATGTATGTATGTATAGATATATGTATGGCGATTTTGTATTTCCATTTGGTATGTCCTTTTGTGTGTTTTTTGTTTTGTTTGGTTGTTATATGGTACGGTATGGTAGGATAAATAGCTTCGTCCTCTGGCCATGCCATCAAACTGTCCTTTGTCCGCATGCAGACACACACACGCACACTGATTGCCCCAAGATAAGAGAGGAAATGGGGTGTATTGTGTTTTGTTTGCAGCGTTTTGTTCAAACACCGCTATAATAGGAGGTACATAGGTGATGTGTGTGTGTGTATGCTCGAAGGAGTGGGGCCCGGGTGTGGCTCAGCTTCCCCCGTCTAAGCTAAGTAACAATGCGCTGAGATGTGTGAGTTGTGTTTGTGTGTGTGTGATTAGTAAGTGATGTGTATGATACGTTGTCCCTGTCGGCGATTTTTGGTGCAAGGATGATATTCAAAAGAAGGTGTTGATCGCGGTCCTCATATATAGCTTGCGATCTTGCTTGCAGCGGGTCTGCTTGGGGCCGTGTCCTCTCCTGCCGTGTACACTTCCCGGTCGAACCACTCTGCAGGCTGGTGGACACAGTGGACCGATCGGGAAACGGCAATGGAAACGCTCGACCCAGCTTACCGCTGCCTCGCTTTGCTACAGAACAGAACGGCTGATTTTGCTTTTACCGTGCCATTCTTGCCACCTGTTTTTTCTGGTGCAGAATTTTGTGTGTATGTGTGTGATTGTTTTTTGTAACTTTTAAATACATTTTTTTGTGGTTGTTTGGTTTGCCTGTTCAGTTCATTTTGTGCCGTCTTCCAGTATGAGTGCGTGCATTCGGGTTCGCTGCATCGTCTTGACAATCGATAGTTTCCGCTTACATCCGATAGCTTGGTTTTTCTTTTCGTCATATGCCAAAGTTGCGCTTCCAACTGACGCTTCTGCCCCAGAAAACGGGGTCGAACTAACCTTGGAAGCTGTATTTTCTTCTAAGTCCGCTTAATTCATCTAAAACAATCCACTTCTTACACAGAGGGTGACAGGTTAAACACATTGAAACACAACAGTAACTTGGCTTGGCATTGCTCTAAACCACAAGACCACAATAAAGATACTTCCTTTAAAAGACTCCCATTTTTTCCACCTTTTCAAAACTACCATCGCTTGGCAAACCGAACTATTTTCACACAAAGAAAAGCTTTCTCCTCTCCTCTCCTTAACTAATCGTCTTTCTTTCACTTCATTTGTCCACGGGTTTGTCGGCGGCTTTGCCACCTGCCTCGGGGGCGACCCCGTTGCCCTCCTTCTCCTGATCCTGCGAGCCCTTGCTGCCGCTGGTGGACTGGGGCAGCGCCTTCAGGATGGCGTGCACCTCCTCCGCGACGGCCATCAGCACAAACTCGAACTGCTGCCTGGTCGCCACCAGTCCGGCCCGCTGATCGCGCAGATGCTCCAGCGTGGCGGCAATGTCAATTTCCCGTGCGCCCTTGTTCATGCGACCCAGCACCAGGTCGAGCAGAATGTAGGCGCCGGTACGGCCCGATCCGTTGCTGCAAAAAAACAGTGCAATAATAATGATGATTTCAATAAGCATTGCATACCTTTAGGCGCACAACTCACGCTCCCCCCACTTACCTGCTGTGCACGACGATCGGGCACGAGCGGCCGCGGTACGATTTGTTCACCTTGCGCCTAAAGTCCAGCAGCGCCTTGGCGGACGTCGGCACACCGCCCTGCGGCCAGGACAGGAAGTGGAACTGGGTGACGGTTCGCGTCTCGCCGGTGCGCAGGTTCTTCAGGTAGAACGACCGCACCAGATAGTCGTCGCACCAGATGTGCTCGCTGACCAGGTGCACCTCGTAGATGTGGTACACCTCGGCGCCCTCCTCCGGCCAGTAGCGAGCGCAGGCCGATTCGCCGTTCTCCTGCAGCCGGCACAGTGCAACCAGCACGACCGCGCCCTGCTCCCACACCATCTGCCAGAAGTGGGCCAGCGTCGACTGCATCGGTCCCTGGGCGGCGACGTACGCGGGCGCACGCGGATCATGATCGGTGATGGTGGACGCGTTGATGTAATCCATACCCTCCGCGTTCGCCAGATGGTTCAGCACGACGCGCGAATGGTCGTACGGTAACGGGGCGCCCGGACGGTTCAGCGGGGCACACTGCGCCTGCAGCGCCGCATCGCGCGCACTCGGTTCCGCCTCGTACCGGCAGAGCGCTTCCCACTCTCGCTGCAAGCGACCCTTGTTGCGCAGATGGTCCTCCATGTACGACAGCACCATGTGGCCGGTCGAGATGTCCATGTTCGTTAGCGCCGGCTCCTCGCTCCAGGAGGACGTGCTCGACCGGGACGACGGTGGTCGCGCTTCCGCTTCCTTCGTCAGCGCGGTAATGCGTCCGCCGGGCGAGTCGGAACCGGCCGGTCCCGTCTTTCCACCCGCCATCCGGGCCCGGCACAGGTCCTGATAGTCTTTGCTGGAGCTATCGCCTCCGCCCAACCCCGACTGCAGTCCACCGAGCTTGTCCTTCTTCTTGTCGTGCTTGCGGATGAGGAACAGTGTCATCGCGACCACAATTACTGCAGCCGCTCCGGCCCCGGCAAACATGTACGCCATCACGTGCGTCACGTTCGGACCGTCCTCGACGCGCTTCAGCCGCTGGGAGGAGACGTCCGTTTCCTTCGTCTTGTCGCCCACGCCGGCCTGTATGACGAGCACACCAAGCCGGCGGGACAGATTGTTCTTGAAGCGGCTGTCGTTGATCTGCTTCGCGACGTCAGCGGCCGTTTTGCGGTCCGGATTTGCCTCCACGCGGAACGAAACCTCGTGCCGGTCGACACGCGGATGCGTGAAGTAGCCCTGCATGTTCAGCAGCTCGGCAAGCGCCGCCACAATGCGCGACCCATCCTTCCAGTTATCGATCCTGGGCAGAATGAAAAGAGAACGTTAAAATTTCATCTCGAATGTGCCTAAATGTAGGCAATTTGCTGGGCAAACGTAAGTTAACAGGAACGGAACTTACGGGTTCTTCAGGATCACATGCGCGTACTCCGTGTCGACCGAGTGCGGTGCATGATCGTCATCCGTGTGGGCAAACAGCTCCTTCTTGGACTTGGGCCGCTTCTCCCCCTCCTCCCCGTGAGCCTTATCCTGCGACGGGGCCGTCTCCTTGGGCGGTTCGCTCGGGCTTTGGCTGGACGGTGGTGGTGCTGCCGGTGGTCCCGGTTTCTTCACGTCCAACCGTTCGCGACGCGTAAATCCCAGAATATTGTCCAGCAGGGTGCGTGCCTCGTCCTTGCCCGGACTACCGCCCGACTTTGGCACGTACACGAACCCACCCTCCGTGTACATACCGCCCGCTTCCGGTCCCGGCGCGTACGCGGCCGACTCGCGCAAATTCCCCGCCGCCGGTATTTCGTTCCGCGCGTGCTGGGGCAGCGCTTTGTGCGGATGCGTGTAGAACTTGTCCACGTTCGGATCGTTCGCTTTCGCGGCGCTCGCCGCCTCCTGCTGCAGTCGGTTAACGTTTTCCGGCGCAAAGTTCGAAATCTTCGGGATGTGATGCTCCTTGGCGTACTCGCGGAAGGAGGACGTTTTCGGGTAGATGTACTCAAACTCCGGATCAACATCGGCCGGTGTTAGCCGGTCGACGAGATCCTTCAGGGCACGCTCCTCATCGTTGCCTCCTGCCTGCTGGTCGCGGAAGATACCGGTCGAGCCCCGTTTGTTCGCACCGTACGCCCAATCGCGCTCCCCTTCCGCCGCCTTGAACGGCAACAGCTGGCTGTCCTCGATCTCGTTCACCTCCGCGCCCATGTCCAGGTAGTCCGTTACGTCCGGCGGATGTTGCTGCTGCTGCTGCTTCATCGTTCGCCCGAGAGCGATCCGTCGCTGCAGCTCCTGCAGCCGGGCCCGTTCCAGTTCGGCCGAAGGTCCACGCGGATCTAGCTGAACGATCTCCGGCAGCACATCGAGCTCTACCGGCGGCAGGTCGAGCTGCTGCCGGGCGAATGCCTTCTTCGGCGGCGGATAGTATACCTCGTCGGCGTACTCCTCGTTCGGCGGCGTGAAGCGCACGAAGGCGAGCGGACTCTGCGGGCCTAGGATCTCCGGGTCGGGCGCTAGGTTAGCGCACAGCGTCTGCGGGATCTCCGAGTTGGTGCGGATGGCGAAGAGGGCGCCCTGGATGCGGCACTGGGTGAACGGGTGCTCCCAGCCGAGGCCGGCTCCCTGGAGCTCCTCGAGCATGCGCGCCAGGATGCGGCTCTGGTCCTCCTCCAGCGGCTTGCGGAACAGCTCCTCCGGCTCCAGCCCGTACTGCGGCAGACACTTTCCAAAGGCGAAGTCTGGAATTAGTGATGGACAGCAAAAAAAGGTCATTAATTGAGGTGCTCCTGATGATCGTTGGAGCTAGATGGATGGATGAGTGATGGATCTCGACGTCTAGCGATTGTTATGAGAGCAAAACTAATTAAGAAACTATGTTTAGCCCTTTATCTACTACCTTGGTGTACCTCTTCTTGTGTTATCTCACATGTTTTTTTTTAGTGATTATAGAAAAAAACGAAGCTTTCTTAATTGGATTCTTGCTTTTCCATCATCGACCGGCAACCACAGGATTAGATTGATAGTAGCGAGTAACCTTGCTCTCTCTCTTTTCCTTTCCCTCTTTGTCTCTCAGTAACAAACGTAGCGTAAAATTGTGTTCCTACTTTAGCAATTAAAATATTCATCTCACTACTCCGCACACCACGTGTACTTGCGCCCTTTACGAAAGCTTTCCCATACGCGATACTTACCATCGTAGCACCATTCCAGGTGTTCCAGGCAAAGTGTTTCCGCAAAGAGGCAACCTGCAAACACGCAAAAAAAAGCGAAAAATACCGATTAATACCACGATGAGTGGGTGAGATTAGTACAAGAGCACGGTGTAGCGCAAGGATAAAAGGATAAAGCGAGCTCGTTTACGAATAATTACGCAAATAAAGTCATCTCAAGTGTGTGACGGGGGGCTGAGATGAGCAAAAAAGGGATAAATCATCGTGATGGAGCTTTACGCTGAATGTAGTACGCCGGGGAGCCTTGGGACAGGAGAGTCATTAGGAGCAAGGCAACACCGACATACGCAGAAAAGTTCTTAACCCACACTTAAAGCTGTCTTTTATGTCGATCTCAACAACACCCAGTACTCGGAAATGGCTTGGCTCGTGCTTGCCAAGCTGGCGAAGGTGTAATGGCACTTTGCGTGTGGTGCAATCCCTCGGAGGGATAATATCGAAAGTGGTACACTGTGTAACGAATGGGAAATGGAAACGCCCGCCCTCTTATTTCCATCACTGTTGGAGCAGAGATAAGAACCGTAAACCTTGTCTGCTTTGTATGAATTCAATCATGATGTTGATCTCGTTTTGAAATCATGACCATAAAACCCAAAACACAATAGAAGAGAAGGAATCTTAATCATTTCCACCCCGGTGGGTTTGTGCGCGGAGCGAGACTATTCCACGGTATGCTTGATTCAAAGAAACTGCTGCTGATGATGACTGCCGCTTTTGGGGCCTGTGGCTGGGCGTAGGTAGCCCCCACACGCCACCAAGCCATCCCACTCACAGATGATAACTTCAAGGACATTCTGAGCGCCACAAAGTACTGAAGCAAAAAAAAAAAAAAAAACGCGAAAGAATGGAAACATTAGAGAGCAAAGACATTGGACGGTGGCGCAAAGCTGTCATCTTCACTTCTAGCCGTTTTTTTCTTGCTTTCTTTCTGTAGAACCGCGTGCTTGTGCAAGCATCAGCTCCTGTCCAACCTCATTAGAGAGTGCCAGATCTTAGACGAACCAGCGGAGCGTTTTTTTTGTTTCTTCATGCAGTGTCTGGGCAAAGGATGGGAAAAAAAGGATGGGCACAGGATTATCTGACATTTAGCTGAGTGGTTTATTTCATTCGATGAGAAGATGCGCTACGTAAACGGGCTCCAGTTGTACTGATGGTGGTGTCGTTTAGCGCACCACACTTCGCTTGTGGTATTCCACGGAGGGATATATTTATATTGTACCCCATGGGTTGAAATATTGATTCTTAAGGCTGGTTTCGTTTGGCTATCAAACAGAAAAAGACGGCCCGAATCGTGTGGTAAGTGTCGGGAAGGGAGTTCGCTCCATGATTTATGGTGACTCTTTGATGACGTTGAGTGTTTCTGCTTAGATCGCATCAGATCTTTGAACATGGAAAACAAACTGAAAACCGATCGTGAGGAGGTTTGTCGTTGGAAAAGGAATGACAAATTGAGGAAACGGTCTTTTGTATCTGTCAGCATTACATTTTTAATACATCTTAATGTACTGGTTGCTGGAAACGAGTGGAACGAATTCTTGTGAGCTGTAAACGCCACGCAACACAAAATCCATTAATTGATCTGCTAGGAATTCAATGAATGTCTTTGTCTCTCCTCCGCACAAATTCCCCACACGAACACAATCGAGAACATTCATGCTGTGGGACATCTGTATTTACGTACGCGTGGAAGCTACTTTTAGCATTTTCCCGCCTCCAATCAAGTGAAAGCATTCATTTCCCATGCCAACGCGGCCCGCGTGCGCGCGCTCGCCTGTTCTAGCGTCAGCACTTAATTTGAGATCGATATCGTTCGTTCGATTGATTCCTAACGTTTCAATTTGATACAGCGCGTTACGATGTCTATTTATAGAAGCGATGACGAGCGCTTGTTGACGGTTTCCCACGGCGCCCTACTCGACCCCACGGCGACTCGAGCAGCCCTCAAAAGCTCGTGTGTAAACATATGGGGGGACACTTTCTCCAGATGAAATGAATTCAAGGGTCGTGGAGACTCTCCATTTTCGACATGTTGCTCCATGCTCGGCGATTCGGTCCTGAACAGATCGATTTGTGTTGCTTCCACGCCCGAACGGCTCGAATTCTATCCCCATTCGGAGTGTGCTACTGTCCCCTCTTGGGCGGGAAATCTGTACCACGCGAAAGCACCATCAGCATGCACAGCAGATGTTGATAGTGTTCCCCAACACCAGGGGCGCATGTTCGCACAACATACAATGCTGCCGATCCTGCTGGGAGGAATATTAAACTACATTTCAATAAAATAAAAACCTGTTAACCGCTGCAGGACACGCAGATGAAGCACGTTGGGTGTTGGGTGGGTGCTAAAAATAACTTCCGAACCATTTTCGGAACACCACGTGTGTGGGCAGTGAACACAACACAGTGGAGTGCCAGCGGCAACGAAGACGCCGAACGAGAAAAAGATGTTCCATGCAAGCCTGCATCATATGCCAGATGTGCAACTTAAAAGAGACACTTATGCGGCTAAAGTTTCCGATCCGAAGCGATCGGAGCACAGCTTATCCGTTTGGAAAAATGGGAAGCGAAAAGCAGGATAGAAGGTGCTGTTGTATACGCTGTTTGCAAAACATGTTGAACATCTTCACAGCACGCATATTGCCTCGACTCTGGTTGTGACACATGGTGGAGCGCCTTCGAACAAGAATGTTGCTTTCATTCCGTGTTCATTCTTCTTTTTTTGTTGCTTGTTGCACATTGCTCCACACATTGGGTCGAGTTTTTCGCGTGGGAAAAAGTAATTAGGATGGTATACAAATTTTTGACGCAAAATGACGTCAACGGTGAAGTCGCTTCACAGTGTGTGTGTGTGTGTGGGGGGGGGGCACAGAACGGAAGAGAAGTAATTTATGTTCTCACTTTTATTAAAAGCTTTAAACGATGTGGGCACCGTTTTCTTTTTTAAACAGCTTTGTGGACGTACGTAAAAAAAGCTCGGTAAAGCTTAATGACTAACGAGCTGGTGGGAGGGTTTTTGTGTTCGTCCTAAAAGCAGTATAAAAGCGCTAAATACATGTGGCACGTATCAGTTTCAATTTTGTGCCATTTTTATGCTCTATTTTTAGGCGCCTAATGCCAGGCGGAACAATACCCGGACTGGCATTTCCTGTGATTTTCATTGTTGAAATTTCATCCCCTAAATTCCAATGACAAAACAGCGTGAAAAAACAGCTTTCCGGGCGCTGTTTTCCAACCCAACCAGCTCGCTGATGGTCCCGCAGTACACCTACACCGCGCCACAATTCCGGGACCGTAGATAAGCAGCGTCAAATAAAGCAGCGCAATGAATTAGTGAAATAGCGGAGCGATGTTGCCCATCCCGCTCCATCGCCACCGTCCATCGGCCACCACCATCGGAGCCGTGTTTTGCGCATTTTGTTGGGTAGGAAAAATAATGTGCCAACACACACACACACACACACACACAAAAAGAGAATGATAAGCTGTCAAATTGACGCAGTCAACCGATAGCGTCGCCGCCCGCCCCTGTGTGAGCGCCAGTAAAGCAACGCTGAGCACTCAGTTGGGAAGCTTTTCTCCATCGCAACGCCTGGGAGACGCCGAGGAGCTCAGCGCAACGTCGGAGCGAAGAGCGAACGCCACTCACCGACACCGTTTGCGAGGCGAATGACGTCAAACGGGACATGAACAACTTTTGGCACCGGCGATTCAGCCGATGCTATAATTTTCCTCCGGGGTTTGTTTTCCTTCGTGCACGACAATATATTTGTTGTTTCTTGTCTTATTTTTTGCTTCCTTCCTCGCCATCCATCTTGACACTGTTAGTCCATCCAGTTTAGTGCTGCACGAGGCTGCGATGCCCCCGGCGGGTTCGACCCAAAAACGCGTGGGCTGTGTTTTAGAGTTGCCGTCATTTTTTAGTCGTCGCCCTACCATTCCGGACTCACGCACAACCTTTGGCATTCGGGTGGGCACACGCAAACGCCGCAAGCCGTTTCGGGTAGTGTACCGTACCGTACCGTACCGTACCGCTACCGTTGCAACGTCAGCTTGAGACCCGGTTTAATGTGCGCTACTTCCGGTTCTGATTTTGCAATCCAATCAGCTTCCTTTAGGCGATTTTTCTTCTCACTCTGTGGCGCATAAATATGAGCCAAAGTGTGCGAAATGTAAGCCCGCAAGCGTCTTCGGATGAGCTCAATAAATGAGGTTTATTTCTGTCACACACAGAACCGTACAAGTAACCTGCGTATCGATTGATCGGCTACGCAAGGCACGGGGGTTTAAATTTAGCTCACCTGTTATACGAGCAACCGGGGAGGAAGAGTGTCAGCTTGCGATGGCAATGAATTTCCGTTTAAAAATGGTAATTATTTGTACGATTATTTTATGGGGAAAGTGAACGATCCGGAGGGTATATATTTAATTTTAGATAAGCGTGGCAGTTTTTAAGACACACAGGCAAGCTGAAAAGGTAAAAGTGTCATGCAAATTGCATACTTTTAGGAGCTTCCTATTCATGAGCGTAAGCGTCAATTTGGAAATCGTAATGGGAATGGTTAGCAAGGCCAGCAACAGCACCCCGTCACGTCGATTGCATACTTTGAGGCGTTTTTGTTGTTGTGCTTAAATTTAGCAGCAATCCCATTGCGGTGAATTCTTAATGGGATAAATTTATGTTAATCAGCCCAGTTACTATGAATGGGAAGGCGTGTATGCATGAAAGCACCGTGCCTTCAACCGTGCTCAGGACTGCTTCTTCCAGCAAAACCAACAGGTAATTTTCGGTCTCATCTTTTCAGTGTTTCATTTTATTTACGACCACGCAATCACGTACGCCAACCAACTTTATCGCACCCGGGATGATTATGAAAGAGCCCCGAGTTAGCTGATGCTTTCGAGAGCAGCTCACGAGCAGCATATGTTGGGCATAAATTATCAGTTTTTCACCATCCCCATCGGAGCATAATCAGTGCTGGGAGGGGCGGGGCTTGATGGCCTCGTGGGAGCCACTCGAGCATGGGAGCGTGCTAAAGTATAACGACAGTTGCCTTTCATGGCTCTGTAATGTGGCAACGTCTTACACGTAAACCATGAGATAGATCTAATAAAAATGTACTTTGAAGTACTTTGCAAATGTGCAGCAACAAATCATGCCATAAATTGTGTGTAAGATTCGTGTAAAACATGAATTTAAGTAACGTTGAGATTAAAAGTTGAAGAAGAAATGTTGAGTAATTCCCAACATAAGCCGCTTACTATGCGGATGCGGTTTTGCGCCTGCGAGGCACCCCATATTCACCTGTGCCACCAACCCACTAAGGTATTCCACTCCACCAATGGCTGTCAAGAGTTTACTGCAACCTCAACAAGGGGTTTTTTTGTCCCCTGGTGTTGCGGTGGTTTCTCTGTATGATACTTGTACACCTCCTCGAGTGGTTGTTCTCAAAAAGAAAGGACAAACAAGGAATGGACTAACCTTTTTTTTTTGTTTTATAACCTTCTATTAGGATTGCATTACAAGCTGAAATAAGAGAAACATATTATATGCTTTCCATATTTCTAAACCATAATCCCCTTATTCGCCAAAATCGACAAAATTCCAACCGACAGGCCCTGCCGAAGACAACATTTCAACAGCTTGCACGACCACACCACGTCCGGAACGATGCGATGCGATGTCCTTGTGCAATGTTAATGCTTCTCGTTTCACCTCTCTCCACGACATTTTCCACTGAAAAGTGGACAAGGTGCTGCAGATGATGATGGTGGTGGTATCGATAGCATTATCCACATCCAATAGGAGGATCTTTTCCTCTCCACTGGCATTGTCGAAGCTGTTAGTAATGCTCACCTGCACAAAACAACGAACCTAAGCCCAATCCTAGCGAGCTGCTGAGGCAACAGTCTCATGCTACCAGGGGTTGAGAGGCACCAGCTTTCCTCCCAAAAAAAACGGAACAATTGATAGAAATTGCCGTTACCAAACGACCACGTTTCATTTCTTTGTGTTACTTTCGTTACTTCCAGTGCTCATCGTTGAAAGGTGTGCTGAAGCGTGTAGATTAGGTTACAAATTAATACTGCGTCCAAGGCTGATGATGGTTGCCCGGATCAGATACGGAGGTACATGGTACAGGGGTCACACACCACACACCAAATGACGCAGAAGCCGGGGAGAGATGATAGAAAATGTATATTTATCGCTGCTCGCGTCCGTGGACACAACAGGTGGAAAATACATTTATTTAATTATCGTCATCGTAACCGCCGCCGACGATGAGCAGGAGCAGCAATGATGGTACAAGGTCAGCAAAAGGACACACTTTGATCAATTATTCACCGGGATCGGGTGGGCTTTTCTGTTGGTTAGGATTACAGGTTTGTGCACCGCAAACAGATTAATTGATGTAAATTACACGATTATGTTTATTTAATACCACAGTTTGTGGCGTTTACTTACTGATCTGCTGTTTTAATAAATCTTCCATTTACGTGCTTAATTATTCAACTGGTTGGTATTATTGCACGGTGAAAATATTGAAAACGTCATCATTTAATATTACTGACAAGTCCCTGGACCATCCCAAACCATCCACAACGACCACTACGGACGATCTAAAACGATCCTTGCTGCTGGTGCTGGCATTATTTCGCAGAATCCTTTCGCACCTAATCCGCTTGCCGGAACCCTTTTCTACGTAAGCCATTAGAGGAAAACCTACCTGGCAGCCATTAATCCAATCATCAACGCAACCAAGCACGGTCTTCCATCACTCGATAACCTTGTATCGCCCCCTGCAAGCCCCGGACACCATCGATCCTTTGATTTTAATCCTGTCAAGCGCCTGTCGCACCAGCTCTGTGTCACCGGGCTATCGCAGGGCTACTACAGGTAGGGGTTTTTTGCTGCATTAATATAGCCACTCCGTTCGACTCATGGGATCGCTCATGCACACACACTCACACAAAGATGGATAGTGCAATATATGGGTAATAAAAACAGGTCCACCAAAGCTCCATCGTCATACAGCCGGAGGAATAGACCGATGATACAGGCTAAAGGAAGCTGAGCCGTCTGACACGTTTTTGTTCCCTACTAGCAGCAATGTCGATTGCATTCTGTGTTAAAACTGGAATCTGTTGGCTGAAGCTGAATGTAACACAGTGGAAAACTTATCTACTATTTCTGCTTCAGTTGGTGCAACAGCGTGTTTGCATTTGACAGGATGAGGCTATCCGACCACCTCCAGAACACTGTCTAATGCAATTCTGTTGCTCGAGTTCAGGGCAGCTGGCTGTGCCAATGCACCAGATGCAGATGAGTAGATTAAACTACCGCATCGCTCGCTTGCATCCTGGGCAGGCTCTGGGCTGAATATTGAATCATGTCATGTACGAATGATCTCATTAGATAGGAATCGTTCGTTGTAACTGGCCCCCACATTCATTTCTTTAAAAAATTGCTCAGCCTTAGCGCATAACGTTTTCGCATAAAACCGACTGCACCGTTTAATGGAAAACATTATAAAGCAATCCAATCACGTTCCAAAGCAACCCAACCTTTCCACGGTTCCCATCATTATATGCGTCGGTCGCGGGCTGCAAAAAGAAATCCAATTAACTCTTTAATTCCACCGAACCCGGGGTATCCTGTGTTGGTCGTCGTGCTTACTCAGCGCGCTGCTGCTCAGCGAGCAGGAAAACTAGCTCCCATTCACCACGCAAATATCCTGCAAAACGGTGCTGTCAAACGGATGCATCCCCTTTTTTTCTTGCGAAGGAGGGGTGGTTATTCAAGGCCACCGGAACGAAGCCGGCCAACCAGCCAGCTTCGCGTACGGGGGAGATTGGTTTTATGAAACAGCAGCAGCGAGGTGCATTGCGCAGCACATCACGAACGTGGAAAGTGTGCCGTGAAAACTCCCACACATAAACACACACCGTGTGGTGCTGGGCTGGTTTGCACGTCGGATTGCAATCTTAGTGCCACACGTACATCAATATAGAAGCCGGAATGTGGAGTTTTTATGCAACAGTCACTAAATCATACCAGGAGCGGGCGGCGCACAAGGCCTTTGTGTGTACCAACGTGATGTAATTTTCGTGTCTGATAAGGGGTGTAAAAGTTGCTTCTACTGTATGTAGCCAAAGCGCGAAATGGGATGTTTTATGATGAAGCGATGCAGAAAATATCGCATCACCGTACGTCACAGGGGGGGGGGGGGGCAGAAAGTTTTGGGAAAGGAAACATATTGCCTCATGAAACGATTGGAGATGCAATTTGAATTCGTGATTAGGTTTTGTTTTTCGCTTGAATTTCCACACCAAACCAACATTTTTGAACGTTTGGTTGAGAAAGTGACGCGACAGGATTGCTCACGTGCTGTTTGAAATAACGATATGATATACGAATTGCATAACTTCAGACAACATCGATGCGCGTAGCATCGGAACAGAGAAAGCGCCCAGATGTATGCAATTTGTAGCAGAGTAATTTACAGCTGCCGTTCAACTGGAAGCAATTTAACTTTCTTTAAATTATTTCCATATTGTGGCATGCGTATGCGTTGTGTCTTTTTTCTTCCTTTTCCGAGAATTACGCAAACGCAACCGAAAACGCCTGTCCTCAGGGCTTTAGATGGGCCACAGCGATGGGGTAAAACAAGAGCCGCATACTTGGAAGCGCTGACATATTTTCAAACAAATAAAAGCGAGAATGAGTTTTCATTATGTAAGCACCGATTCGAGTACCGATAAGCCGAATCTCTAACCCCAACTCGACCCCAATTTCAAACTCCGGGACCGGGGAGCATCTATGACACGCACACGGAGCGTAAAATTACATCTAAAATTCAGCTCACATTCGCGGCCCGAATTCGCTCAGCTTCCGGGAATGCTGTTGTCTCCGTGTGTGCTAATCCCCAAACCACGGGGTTTGATTGAGTGTTCGAAGCTCGAAGGAGGGTTGACGTTTCGTTATCGATCCAGAAAATCATCTTCAAAAAAAAAAAACACTCCTCATGTCTTCATCTCATAAGCCTTTCCGCCTGTCGACGCTCGCATCTCCTTGAGAGTCCTTGGCGAGGCTTTCGCTGACATGGCGTACGGGAAAGAATAAACAACCCACCCACCCACCGATCCACTTACCGATGTTGCCCTCGGCCGAGGCGAGGATGTTAGTGCCACCGCCGGACAGCAGTAGCGCCAGCAGACCGGCGGCCAGCATCAAACGTTGCCAAGTAGTTGTCCATGCTGCCACTGTCGTCGATGTGTCAGTATTTGGCATATTTGCGCTCTAGATCATAACTTTAAAGTGTTCCGCGGTGTTTTTGGGACGTGTAGTTGCGGTTCGTTGTTCTGCTGTTTTCTGAAAATTAGCCTTCCTTCAGCGTACAGGCGAATTACTGCGAAAGACAGTAAAGATTATTGGATTAGATCTCGCAAACAGGGATCAACGATCAGCTTTTCTATAGTATTTTCGTTTGATAGAACGACACCGTGTAGGTCTCAGTTGTTATAACAAAAACGTCCTCGATGTTTGGACGAACAAGTAGAGGCTTCAAGTATAATCAACTTATAATCAATGTTCTGCTGTCGATACTGTCTGGCCGATTTCAAACTTAAGGCCTGATTCAGGATCAATCAAATTTTCCACCATCGGATACAATAGCTAATATAAATGTGCTATTCTAAATGGTTTAATGGTGTGAAATGAATCTTTATCGCCATTGCATTGATTAAAAGACCTGTAGTTGTCACTACTACTATCAAGCAAATGAGAAGAGGTACTAAACTGCGTAAAAGCTTTTTTGCTACTTTCTACGTTTGTTTTCTAAAAAAAATATTTAACAAAATTAATAGTTAATACTTAATATTGCTTTATATCCATGTTCACCCCGATCAACAGTCGGAAATAACGCACCAACAGGCTTTTTACACCAAACACTTAGAAACAACACCTCAAAACAACCTGAGACACACTTGGCCAACGTCTAACATTTAAATACGCCCTGTCCGCATCTCTTGGTTTGCTCTCTTGGTTTGCTGCGGCTCATCCTGCTCTCCTTATCATCTCTCGCGATCACGGTCCTCCCGCACACGTTCCCCCCAGATGGGCTCGATTTTGCGTCGATTTTGCGCCGTCTCTCCACCACTGCAGCGACCTAGTTCCCCGCCATGACTAGTATATATACTACGGTACAGTGGAGGACATATGGAATGAAGTCTTGCGTCAGTGCCCGGGCGCGATTGGGAACAAATTAGCCAAGAGTATATCGCTTTCCCCCGCTATCACCCCTTGTGCACAGGTGCCGAATGAAATGGAATGGCCATCAGTTATTCCGGTGCGTGATGGCAGCTTCCATCTGGAACCATGCTGAAGAAAATGGCAAAATGTACGCACGCGTCTGTGTGTGTGTGTGTGTGTGCTTGAGTCGGTTTTATTGGATCGGGAAAAGTCGGCCGTCCTTAATAGCTCAACTTAAACATCCTCAAACTCCACCCCGTCCCCTTCGTTCGATCACGGCCCACGGCCTAAAAGGCTTCCGGGCAGCC
>KI921123.1:2500-10835 GCA_000473525.2 Anopheles melas | reverse complement strand
AAAAAACAAAACAAAACAAACCATTTTTGGCTTCCATGATTTAAGTGCAAACGACAACGGAACGGAAACAAGAAACAATAACTCAGAAAAGCAATTCACTATCTATTTTACTTCTGGTTTATTTTCGTCCAAATAAATAAAACCCCTTGCCCTCTCATCACTCCGACCGTGTAGAGGACAAACTGTGGAAATCAATTCCGTTTATTTTTTCTTCTCAACAATTGTACGGCGCGAAACGGTGTATGTTTGCAATTGAATTATTTCGCACCAAACCAAGCGTGGCTTCAGGCTTTGTTACAATCTTTCTTTAGCTATGCGTATGTATTTCGTGTGTGTGTGTGTGTGTGTGTGTGGGTGTGTTGTATTGTTTACTACTGAAACGATAAGCTTACACACCACTCCTGGAGAAATGATTTGCACTCAAAAACCTCCTAACAAAACCAAACAGTACGTCGCTGCGCATCCTAACAACGACACCGACACGTGGAGAAGGATAATGCAGAAGGGGGAAATATTTAACTATACTAATTGATTCGATAAACTCGTACTCGCCTTATACTTTACACGTCCAAAACAGTCAATAAGGAACAGTAGGTGTGATTGATGAAACAGGTGAAAACAACGGCGCGGAAGAGATACAGACCTTACAGACGTTCCACTTACGCAGTATGTGTGTGTTTGTGTGTATGTATGTATATATATATATATATATACTAAGCCCGATCAACAATGTTTGCCTAATTAACCATTCCGGGCTAATGTAAGTTGTATGTTACTTTTTTATTTTTTGGTTGCTGCTGTTCTTGTAGAACATAAGACGAGATAAGCACTTTCTTTCTACGTGCGTGCTGTGTCGTATGATCGAGGAAGGAAAAGTAGAGGGAAAAAAGGAACAACAAATGTGTTTGTTGTTGTTTCGGAAGTATGTACGGAACCTTGTACAATGCAACAACGGAGATGCGCAACCGGTGCAGAATAGAACGGAAACGATTAAGACATCTAATGTGTGCTTTGGTATCAGTGGGGGTATCTTAACATTAGTGTTTAGTTTTGTTATTTCTTCTTCTTCTTCTTCTTCTTCTTCTTCTTCTTCTTCTTCTTCTCTCTCTATCTCTCTCTCTCTTTCTCTCTATCTCTCTCTCTCTGTTTTGTCTCCTGTCTAATACAGTGTTTGTCTTTTCTCTCAATGTTTGTTGGTTTTCTCCAATGCGTGCTTTATGGTTCTTTTGTTAGATTTGTTTGTTGTTCTCTTCTTCTCGTTTTTCTGTCTGCCTGTCTGTGTTTGTATGAATGTGTTTGATTTTGCATTATTTTAAGGACGATGCATTAAGTTGCTAGTGTATCAGTAATGTGTTTTACTTCCTCCACGCTCGCAGTTAGTTAGTTACTAGTTAGAAAAGAGCAGTATCGCTTGAAGAAAGATGAAGAATAGTAAAGAGGCGAGAAAATTGGTTGGTGCATGTTGTACACAAGCGTATAGTTTCTTTTTTGTAAGTACTTTTCTTAACTCTCGAGAAAACACGCAATTAGTTGTATGTAGCGTTTTATTTTCTTTTCCATTTTGTGTTTGTTTTTTTCTTTCTTATCTTGGTTTTTGGGGTCTAAAGAGAACATAAATGCATCTATGTTGTTCGTCTTTTTTTTAATGCGAGTTTTGTTTTGATTTACCGTTTTTTTTGGAAAATAGTAATTATGGGTGCTTCTATGGTGATAAGATTAGGGCTCATTAGTTGTACGGAAAGTTAGTGGGTTCTGGGTAGTTTAGAGTTCAATCTACTAAGTGGAATTTAAAAAAATACACACACACACTAATGCACAGGAAGGATGGTTAACTGTCTACGTGTTTTAAATTTCTATGAGTGATGTTGCTTTTGTTGCTTAGCTATGACTCCCAGTTAACTTATGTTTTTTTTTTGTTTAATCTGACACTATATGATTTCGCGTAAATGTTTTTTTTTAGTCGCTCAGTGTAGTACGATGCGCCGCAGTGCGATAGTAGTAGTAGTAGTAGTTTGTTGTTTTTATGTTCGAGTTTCGTTCTACAATGCTTCAATTTATTGAGTAACAATTGTTTAAGTAGCACAGCACAACAGTGTGTCAAAAAGGTGCGTTTTGTCGGCTTATTGGTATCATACCGTGGGCCAATAGCATCAACACGCGTTCACCGCTCCACTCATTTACTACATGTCATCCTGTTGCTTTCAAATTGTTTGTTCGTCTCCTTCCGCCGCTTTACTTCGACTTAACTAGTAACTAGGTTTTGCTAATATGTAGTATGCTTACATGATCATTATATGTAGATGTGTTTGTGTATGTGTGTGTGTGTGTTGTTCCGTCTCGTATGCATCATAACGCACGGGATTTCGGTTAAGCAGTGTGCACTAAATGGAACCGCTGTCCGATTGATGTTCTGCAGATTTGACGCATTGGTTAAAAATCCATCCCGTGTACCGTTCTGTAGCTTTGCTTTGACAGCCACTTTCCTGCCCCAGTTGCTCAATCAACAATGTCTAGTTCAATGATCAATGAATGTGTAGCTTTATTTTCGTTACAATAATGTGTCTAGAGTTTGCAAATATATTTCATAAATATATTTAAAAAAGATATACATTATGTCTGGGTTTTGTTTCTATTCACGTTAACACATTTCCCTTTGCTGCCTGCGCTGGCCTGTTTCCGGCAGCAGCTGGATTGGTTGCAACTCTTACGGCTAAACCTAAGAGCTAAACCGGACAAAAGGGAGAGGAAAGATGGCATAGTTGAATGCATTTGTGTGCATTTGTCGCTTTAAGTTGTATAATTTTAACA
Organism: Anopheles melas; assembly: GCA_000473525.2. Taxonomy (NCBI): domain Eukaryota; kingdom Metazoa; phylum Arthropoda; class Insecta; order Diptera; family Culicidae; genus Anopheles; species Anopheles melas. Next base: position 8,027 of record KI921123.1, on the reverse strand, counting down.
TTCCGCTTGTTTGAGTATAGTACACAAATGCACATTTGTTTGGTTTTATCTAATTGCGTTTCGCTTAGCTCAGTTGTGCTTTTCGCATCATCAATGTTTTGCTAACTTCTGCTCGTGCTCACACATCTTTTTTTTTTGCTTTGTGTAATATGTTATGCTTTAATATCCTTTGTAGGTACATCTCTACAACACGTGGCTCTTATAGATTTACAAAACTGTAAAACGAAAAAACGCTCACAATGATATATTTGCTTTTAGTTTCGTTTTTAGTAGATGTAGATAGATGGAACTAAGCAAGTAAACTGAAGTCTTTAGAGTGTTGTGATTTACATGTTAGATTTATTTAACTTTCAAAGTTTTTTTTGTCCGTTTCATGTTTGTTTTGCACATTTCAGTTAGCTATTTTAGTTTCGGGTGGTTACTGTATGGGAGTTTTAATTCAATAGTTTTTTGTTTTGCTTTGTTTTGCTATTCCCCCTCGGGGATACATCCTATATCACCATGGTCTTTGGTGGACCTTTTCCAATAAATTGTTCCATGCCTGCCAGACGTGTTGCGCGTTTTTATCTCCGTGCCCTTATCTCGAGCACACAGCTCCTGGTTCTGGTCGATCTGATCGCTTTACCACAACCAGATCGCGTTGCTGGCAGGCGATTTGTCCTTTGTGAAGGCGTCTTCGATTCGATTCCAATCATTTACCATCGACATTAAAACAACTTGATCAACATAAAATAGAAGAAAACTGATGCACAATAGCGCTACTAACGTACACTCGAACACTCGCCAGCTTTCGGGAAGAACATAAGAACAACGGCTTCTCTTCCCCCCCCCCCCCCCCCACATCCATCAGATGGCGATCTGAGACGACACCACAAACTAACAAAACATTGAACTCAAGAAACGGGTAAAAAACGCACGGTACGACTAGCATCTTGGTTGTGTTTCTTTATTTTGCTTCGCTTTTCTTTTAATTGATGAAAACACAGCTAGAGATGATTTGTGGTTTGCTTGTTTTGTTGCATGTTTTGCTTTTTTGTTCTTTGAATATTTTAACAACTTTCTTTATATTTTGTTACTTCTTGTTTCATGTTACCCCTATCCGTTTTGTGTTTCTTTTCTTTTTTCTTCTTTTGCTTGCTCAAACGTGGAGATAAACGTTAGAAAGAATGTTCGTTTGTGATGCTTCTAGTGAGTGTGTGTGTGTGTGTAGGTAAATGTATTTGTACCTTTGTACGTGTGAGAGAATAATGTTTGCTTCCGTAATCCCATACAAAGTTCAAACAGTTGTCCTTTGCGTGTTGGATGTTACTCAATTTTGCCCGTTTTCGCTTTCGCTGTGTTTTTTTTTTGTTTCATGTTGTGTTCTGCTTTCATTAAACCTTCTTTTATAGCGCATTTGCACACGCGGCTTCCTTTATGTGTTGCCTTTGTAGTCAATTAATCGCTTAAATATCGTTTAATAAATTTGCTTAAATATTGATCTAATCATAGATTGTTTGTTTTGTTACTTTTATGTTGGTTTGCCTTTTCGTTTTATCAATTTTTCCCATGACTTTCCCGTGCAAGCGCTTCTTTGTATCGACTGTAAAGATGATCCACTTGTTTTTTTTTCGCCTTTGTCGTTTGCCACGTTTACCTCTTCTGCATTCAGTAACTGGGCGCGTGTAAGGTTGTTTTGCGCAACATCATTGTAACAGTGCTAGTGGCCTCTTCCAATGTCTCCAGTGCCTGTCTTAAACCTCTGATACACTCACACTTTTCATCCACGGAGCAACGTACCAAATGCTAATTTGTATTATGCTTGTCTCGTTCTGCCCCTTTCTCTTGGTTCATTTTTTTTTATCGATAAGAAAATATTTGAAAGAAATGCTACACCTAAAAAGTACACACTGCCCAAGATAATTTGTTTCCTTGCTTAAGTTTGCTTACATAATTTGTTTACACATTGTTGTTCAACGTGCGACGTGCGTGTGTTATGTTTCTTCCATGCCCAAGAATGTCATTAAATTCCCACTAGAATTTTATTTCACGCTCATCCGGTTTGGGATCCCTTTGGGATTCCTTTCTTTCTGTGTGCTTTTCGTACCTTACCGGATGGTGTTCGAACGGACAAGGGTTTATTTTTATTTTGTTATAATGTTTTTTTTTTCTTCTTCTTTAATATATAACTTGCAGTGATGTTTAGTGCTGTCTGCTCTTTGCAATAGACATACGATCAGTGATCGTTAGATGAACAGTTCCGTTTTAGCGAGATGTTTAGTTTTTGAGCTAACTAGAAAATGCTTAATTTTTTGCTTTTATTCCCCACTCAGTTCTCAGAAAAAGACAACGATGCTGGAGGATCTACAAAACAGCCTTATACGTTCCTTGTAGGAAGGACAATTGAGGATGAGATAGAAAGTGCACAACAGCGAACGAGAAAAGGATAGCCACAGACAAACAAGATACGGAAAGCGGTAGAGAGCCAAGTAGATAGGAGAAACAGAACAAGCAAGAAGGAAAAACAGAGAAAGACAAAACACAAGACAACTTGATATCGGTACGGGACGCAAAAGGTGTGACAGCAAAACGAAACAACACGAAAAGTTGAAGAGAATTCAGTTTTAGAATAGGAGAACAGATTTTAAAAACTTTTATTTTAGCGTTTGCTTCTTCGCCCTTTTCTTTTAATAGCAGTAAAATTGGTAGTAGACAAAACATTCTTCTCTTCTCAGATCGCGTAACACAGTAGAGTTTTGAGTAATGTATTATTCCTTCCCCTTTTCGGCTTTTGTTTCTCTATCCTCGTTTTGTTGCTTTGGTGGCGATGATTGAAACGTGCTGTTTGTTCATTTCGTTTGTTTGTTTGTTTTGTTTGCCCCGTTTTGTTATTGCGTGCTATCGTTTGCTTCTTTTGGAGGATCCGTTTTGCTTATCGATAGTTTAACGTTTTGTTACATGTTCTTGTTGTTTTACGTTTATGGCTCTCCTGTCGAGGAGCGAAACAATGCGAAAGGGACAAACAGGTGCGCAGGAAGATGAGAGTATCGAATAGAGGGCACAATATTGGTGTGTCCGCCCAAAGCGTGATATTGCTTTAAATTTGTGGCGCATTTTGTGAGTGATGCAACAGTAGGTGAGGTCATTGAACAGTAATAGTACACTGAAAAACTGGTAGCCCAATTGTGGGGGCAGAGTGGTGTGAACAAAAGAGGCGTGGAGAATGAAGGGGTTCTTTTTCGGATTGCAAGGAATAGTAACCGGCGTGCGGTTGATGCTCAACAGATACAGAAAATTTGTGTTTTTCGAAAATGATCGTTTAGATATTGATGAAGGATAGAGCTACACTGTTTCTCATATCTGCATGTGCGCGTAATGTACGTACGTGCAGCGTTGTCGGTTTGGCTGAAAACCGGGTTTTTAAAAGTACACAAACATTTGGGAATATTCGATAGCGGATGCCTTACATTTGCCTTATACGCTTTGTGATAACTGTAGTTTGCTTTGTTTAGTGTGGTGTGTACGTGTGCCCTTTTCGGATAATGTCATACGATGTATTTGTGTATGTGTGTTTTTTTTTTCTCTCGTGTGTTACGTCTCTTTGTGTGTGTGTGTGTGTGTGTGTTTGCCATTGTTTGCGTATTTTTTGTAGTAAACTTTATCCACGGTACGCGGGACGAATCAACATTTGTTTGTTTGCTCAACGCTTGCTTGTAATAATGCGTAGAAATATGTTTGTTTTAATTTTTGTCATTGCCACCCATTTGGTTTTCCCTCCCCCGAATCGGCCTTTGCCTATTTTAAGTTACTCCTATCCCTCTCTCTCTCTCTCCCTCTCTGTGTTTCCCCTCTGGCTTTGTTCGTACTCGTACCCATCGCTGCTCCGTTCGGCTTTCCCTCCATCGCCTAACCTCTTTGACGTATCATCAAGCTGTTTTGTGTGTGTATTTTGTCTAATAATGCATAAAATTATATTACTTATCAATTAATCAATTTTACACTTATTTGCAAACTGTGTTTCCTTTCTTGCTTTTGCTATTTATTTATCAGATAATATGTATGCTCTTACGTTCGCTTCCCCTGTCCTCTCGTGTGTAGTTTTTTTTTGTTTCGCACGTCTTCTTCGCTTTGTGACTTTCACACGACAACGAACGCTACCGACACATCTTGGCTGTAAATCTTGCGCGCTCGTATACGAAAGACAGTACGAACGGTGCAGGGTGTAGTACACAGAGTCTGGGCAAAACAGGAGACAAGGGTGATCTTGGAAGTTTTGGAAAAAGAAGTGGGAAAACACTTGATTATTGCTCACCGTCCGCAAGGAAATGGGGAAAAAAACGCGTAGAAAACAGATCGAGCAGAACTAAAACCACGAGCAATTGGGGTCATTCTCTCCCACTCGCTAGCAAACAACCACGAAAGAAATAAGAAATGGAAATGGTAGTTGAAATGAGATTCGTTCGGCGTATCTCAGCTCGCTTTCTAACCATTCCATCTGGGGATCTTTGTGTCTTTTCGAGTAACTTCTTGTTCTACGCCGTTTAAAATCGATCAAAATCGTCACACGATTGTGCTAGTTGCGCACGCTCGCACTGTACGTCACCTGCATGTGAACCTCCCTTCCCCAGGACAGGAGGACAAGAACTAGAGTTGAAACCGAAGTAGTAGAGCTCTCTTGTTACGATCGTGTATTTGAATGATTCTCTCTCTGTGTGTGTTTGGATAGCTACATGGAGTTGCTGATTGATGGCTTAGTTTTGTAGTTATACTGGATAAAGTTACTATTCAATTGGAGAAGAGTGGCTGCTGGAGGAAAGTGGCTGCCAAAACAAAACCCCGAAAACTTAAACCATTGCCCTTCGCTCTACTCAAGCCTGCAGAGGGCACAGCAGGTTGTATTATTAGTCGGGTTGCTTCGCCAGAGCAATTGCTAGTTTTGTCTGTAAAGCTGTTAGTTTTTCGATAGTGAAATAATTATCTACGAAGAATCGAGTTCTTTGATTGAATGTAGGACGTGATATTGTTTAAAACAGTATATTTGCTTCAGTGTGCCTGCCTTCTCTCTTTCTCCTTCTTTCTTTTCGTGTTTTACCCAAAGTTTTACTGCTTGTTAACCTTTTGTTTTAGCCTAATAGAGGTTGTGAGCAACGGGTGGAAAAAGGATCGCGCAGAGGCAGTATAGAGAGGAAACAAATGCAACTCGCGCACAAGAAGGTAGCGAGAGAAAACGCGCGCTCTATTTCCATTCTGCGCTTGGCGGGCGGGCAGAAACAGGGGAAGCGATGCAGTCACAATGCAAAATGGCAACAAATCTTATCCATCTATGTGTCGGTTTTGGTGGGCGGGAAGGTCGTGGTGCAAACAGGAGGGGAAGTGAAGGGGAGTGTACGTGTGTGTGTGTGACCTATTTAAGATTAATTTGCTTTGCTGTTAAATCTCTCTGGTGCGTCGTGTTCGCTTGCGGTGTGTTTAAAACATGTTCAACAGTATCAACCACGACGACGACGACGACGACGACAACGATTGTTCTGCTATTATTAAATCGGAA
>AXCO02007017.1:0-15405 GCA_000473525.2 Anopheles melas | reverse complement strand
CCTTTTTAAAAGCCTTTTTTTAGTCTCGTAAAAAGAAGCAACTGTTATTTTTGTAGCGTACAATGTACAATCTGTCTCCTGTCCTTTACCTAATGCTAAAACATACAACAATACAAACACACACACACACACTAGTTGCCACTACATGTCGTACATTTGTAAGTTTCCCCGCGCAATGGGAAGAACTGGAAAGTATGTATTTAAATGCCTAGAATATATAAAGAGTGAGTTTCGTGAGCTAAAATCATTTCGTTTTCCTCAAAATCCAGCTAATAGAGCAATCGATAATATCACAGTGCAACTAGGTATCAGCTACGTTCCTTTATTCGTCTATACTTGTTTACAATTGCTGTACATAGTTTAAGCCCGCGTTAGATCCCGTTTTAAACCGCTTTCGTGCAGTATGCAAAGCTAGGATTGATATCGCTCGAAGCGACTATCCGCACGTCCGAACACGTCTTGAACGTTTCCTGCGGTCCGCAGCCAAGCCGGCCACTTCCATCCTCACAGTAGCCCCAGTTGTTACCTGCAAGTGATGAGCACACAAACCCACCGCGATTATTCCTGTGTCTCCGTGCACATGCCTGCTGGAAAAGCACACTTACCCGCGACATACGTCCAGCGGAAGATGCAATGGCTGCAGGTGAGCGAATCGGGCAGCTTCAGGTTGATCCGATACTCGCCCACCGCCGTGGAGGGCAGATACCAGTTCCTGCTGCCATCAGCCAACGACAGCGGGTACTTGCTGAAGCACGCCTCATCCTCTGCCCCACCATCATCCAAATTGCACAGATCGAAGTAAAAGTAGCCACGGTGGTTTGCAGTCAGCCGAATGCGTGCCTCAATCACGCTTCCCCGCACGTACTGCCGCACGATGTCACCCGGGCCGAACGGTCCGCCCAGCTCGTGCAGACGGGGCCGTGCATCCCCGTAGTTGTCCCCGCACACGCCGCACTTGCCGTTGTGCGTGCCCCACTGCACCTGGAAGCCACCGCAGAACAGCTCGTTGTCGGTGTAGTTGGGCAGGGCGGACGGGTTGCAGCGCCACCGTGATCCTCGTGCGATCGGATCCAGCGCCATGCCGTGCCCATGGACGGTGGCAAGAAGCGCACAGCTGATCCAGAGTAGTGCAGCCGAAACCGCTAATCGATCTGCCATGGTGTTTTTTTTTATTTTGTTTTGTGTACACAATGTCTCGGCAAGTGTTCAATGTTTGACTGAGAGGAATTCGCGCGCTGTGGCATGTTTTTAAATCGCGCTTTGCAAGCGTGTTATCTTTGCAACTGTAGGAGAACGGCAAACTCGGCTAGCTGAATATGTGCGTCTGGAGAGATAACGATCGATTTTATGGCGATGGTTGTTCACAACTAAACAGCACTTCAGAATTGAGCCTCAGATTGGAGCCTGCGTACTCTACTACCTCCCTTGCATTACTCCGAGACACTGCGAGCGTAGGGCCGGAAGGAAGAAAGTGTGAATTCACGCAATTCGTTGCTTGATGATAACCGGAATTTGCTTTGCAGATTAAATGGGAAGTACGGGGCAATGGTGTAATGTTAATAATGCCCGAAAATTGGGTTTATTACCCGTTGTTTGCACATCATCGTTATCAGTATTGCGGAAACTGTGCACGTTGGCGCGCTGCCCTTTCAAAATGAAAGGAACCGTTTGGCCAACGGTGCTGCATCGCGTGGGGATGATTTTTAGTTTTATTGTTAGGAGGTGGTGTTTGGCTAGAGGACAGAGAGAATTGCTCCATATACTTGAGACCGATAGGGGCCGTGCATGATGCATCCACTCGATCCGAGGGGAAGACCAATGAATTCATTCATATTTTTTTGCCTAAGGGTGCTTGTGATAATCTGCAGAAAACATCGAGAAGAAACGTAGTCCATAAACAGTAAAAGGAAGCAGGATGAGGGCTAGTTCCTAGAAATGAACTGTTTTTGCAACGGGTGATACAAAATAAACGATCATTTAGTTAGTGACGCGTATTTAGACATAACTTATCTACCAAAAGAACATATATTTTGCTTTTAATTTTGAATCATGTTCAGTAAATCATTTCACTGAAATTATGCCGCGCTTCGCATTTAGAAATCTGAATTAAATTTGAATTTGAAATTGTAGTTATCTCGCGCAGAAACCTTTGCATATACAAACCTTGGCTCACAAAAAGTTGTTTACAAAAAGTGAACTGTCAGAACAAGCGAGGACGCCAATCTCCACCATACCATCAGGAAATAGAAAAAAAGAATAAACATCAATCGCTCCCCAGTGATATGTTCGAACGTTATCTTACAGCCCTTCAGTATCCTCGCGTAGGACAGCTAAATATCGATGGTAAGATGGTCCGCAGTCGTCTCCCTGTACATTTTTGCATTAAATCACTTTTTCCCCGTGCTCACAGATCCGAAGGATTTTCGCTGCTTCATGATGTGGCTGGAGGATCAAAAGATTCGCTTTCTGCCGATCGACGAGCGGGAACCGCTGCGGAAGGTAAACGCACCGGACGAATGGAACCGGGCGTACGAAAAGTACAAGAAGGACATTAAGGTGCCGGAGCACCTGAAGTCGAAGCAGGAGCAGGTAACGTGGCTGCTGCTGTACGCGATCCGGCTCGAGTACACGGACAACGCGGACCAGTACCGCGCGCTGACCGGTGCGCGCAAGCTGCAGCAAGAGTCGCAGAAAACGACCGTCCCGGAGGTGCAGTCGGCGAACCCGTTCGATAGCTTTGACTTTACCAGCGCGGACTTTGAGGAGGGCTCGTGGAAGCTGGCCGAGCGGCTGGGAATCGCCTACCATCCGGATCATCTCGTATCGCTGCGGGCGGCCGCCAAAGTTATCAGCGGTGCGTACAACAGGGAAGCGCTGAAGGAGCGCCCCATCGCCGGGCAACCGTTCCCGATCGAGCAGGGCAGCGGGATGGGCCTGGAGGCCGACGAGGAGCTGGAGCAGTGCGCAAGGATAATGCGCCTCCTGCAGATTCAAAACATTCGCACGCTGCAGACGACGATCAACGAAACGATCGTGGCGGTGCAGAACGTGACGGCCGATCCGCGCACCGACACGAAGCTGGGGAAGGTGGGGATGAAGTAACTGGTAGGCAATTTCTTTTATTTTTTATTTTGACACAACGGATCTTGGGGTGGAAGGAGGATCTTTTATTTTAATACTAAACTCAACTCAACTTAAACTGAAAAAGCTATTTCTGCACTCTTTCGCCAAAGGGGTACACATCGGCTAGGCGTGCAAAGCCTACACTGCCGGCGACTGAAAGGAAAGAAATGTCCGTTTACCATAATCGTTGGTGGAAATCGTTCGCGTTCAGTACACGTACCGGCGGCAATGCCCAGCATGGTGAAGCGGCCAAGAGGTTTCGTTCTTTTCTGTGCCTGCACTGCTATGTAGACTCCCATGGCGATTACACCGAACCCGCTAACTAGGCGACAGGGTAAACAGTCCTTATGTCGGTTGGAAACAACGGAATCGGTCATTTTTGGTTCTTCTGCGAGATGGTTGCTAGTCGGTTTTAGGATATGTTGCTCTACAGGAGTTTGTTTTCGTTCGTGTTGTCACCGTCCCTCAAGTCACGTTCTGTCAAGTCCCGCTTCACGATTGCTTCTTTTTAGGCTGATAAATTGTCCTTATCACATACCAAATCGTTGTTTAGAAACAATTATTGATTTGGCACAACAAAAACGATTATTCGATTTGATTTTGATAATTTTTCTCTTGTTTTGCTTTCTCAACTGTGGCATTGTTCCCCTCTATTCATCTTGGGTAGAAGCTGCGCCCTTGAACTCCCTCTCCTAAACGCAACTGCCAATTGTCATTCACCCATTTGACGTATCGCAGACAATACAAAACAAGACCCGCAGCGAAGAAAGACACACACAGCAACTCCCCTCAACGGTGTTTTATTTGTTTCGCAATTGTTCGTGGCGAATGAAAATGTTCGAACGGTATCTAGCTGCCCTGCAGTACACCGGCACCCAGCCCGTCAATATCGATGGTAGGTGAAACGCGTTGCTTGGCTACCACAGGCGCGTTGCTTGGCCTCCTCCCGTTAACCGCTCCGTTCCACCGGTAAACGTACTTCCATTGCTTCTTTGCAGATCCGAAGGAATTTCGCTCGCTGATCTCATGGCTGGAGGACCAGAAGATACGCCACTACACGATCGAAAACCGGGAGCAGCTGAAGCAGCTCGGCTCGGTCGACGTGTGGGACGCGGCGTACGACAAGTACAAGACCGACGTCGGCCTGCCGTACGAGCTGGCCACGCGCCAGGAGCAGCTGACCTGGCTGCTGCTGCACGCCGTCCGGCTCGAGTACTCGGACAACGTGGACACGTACCGGCCACTGAGCGGGGCGCGCAAGGCGGAGGCCGAGCAGAAGAAATCGACCGCGCCGGAGGTGAAGTCGACCAACCCGTTCGACAGTCTCGACTTCACCAACGCCCAGTTCGAGGAGGGTGCGCGCAAACTGGCCGACCGGCTCGGCATAGCCTACCATCCGGACCATCTGGTGTCGCTGCGGGCGGCCGGCCGCGTCATTCACGACTGTCTGAACAGGGAAGCGTTGAAGGAGCCGCTCATCACCGGGCAACCGTACGTTGGGGTTGGGGCCGCCGCAGTCGGCAGTAATGGAACGCCGGCTGGCAAACCGCCGACACCCGCGCCCACCGAACGGGAGGTGGAAAAGGCCGCCCAGATACTGCGGTTGCTGCAGATACGGAACATGCGCTCGCTGCAGACGACGATAAATGAGACGATCGTGGCGGTGCAGAACGTGACCGCCGATCCGAAGACGGACTCGGCGCTGGGGAAGGTGGGCGTGTAGTGGGCAGCGGGAAGCAATACTTGTGATACGTACAACTGCGTACATACTTAAACTATGTTATTAATTAATAAAACTCCGGTCAATCATTGTTTCTATTTAATGGTAAGGTTGTTCTTTTCCAGCTCCTTGGGTGTTGGTAGAGTGGTCGAGTTGCGTCAGCATACACATTGTCGAAGTGTGTGTGTGTGTGCATGTAAACAGAGCCATCTCCTGTCAAATGGAACAAAGCTTTTTGCAATTCTTTCGGATCGACAGTGCGAAATGAGTCAAGAAGACCCGGCCTGCTGTGGTTCAGGTTGTACCAACTGTGTGCTGGACATGAAACCATCCAAATACACGCTCCCACCCGATGTGGTCAACGTGTTCGATCGAACGTACAAACAATTCCGGTGCGAATGCGTTACCCCGGCAGCGGACAATGTGTTCCGGTTTCGCTTTCGCTACATTCCGGCCATCGGTGATGATCGCGAGCGGCTGATCGTACCTCCCGGATGTCATCTAATGCTGCGAGCGCTTCGATCCGTCCTCCACCAGCCCGACCGGAAACCGGACAGGAGTCCGGAAGATAACCCCTTGCTACGTTGGTGGGAAGCGAATCCCGTCCAGCCCGGGGGAGAGCAGCATGCAAAACAAACGCTTGAAAAGCACGACAAAAGTGAAGACGACCTGTACCTCAGCCGGCCCTACACACCGATTGCGTTCGACCAGGAGCGCGGCACCTTCGATGTGCTGATAAAGCTGGAACCGGGCGGTCAAATGACGCACCACCTCGTAACGCTGTCGGCCGGATCGCGCACCGAGTGGAAGGGTGTGTATGGAGATTTCCAGTGGACGCGCAATCGGTACCGCCATGTGGTCGCTTTCGTGCAGGGCGTTGCCATAGCGCCGGTGTACAGCACACTGCGATCGATTCTCGACGACGAAGGGGACGAGACCCGGCTGACGCTTTGCGCATGCTTTCGCAACCTTGCCGGTGTGCTGCTCCGGGACGAACTGCGCTCACTGGCCGGCTACTGGAACTTCGCGTACGCCATCTACCTGTCCCGGCGTACCTGCGCGTGTGCTGCTGCCGGAGTGGAGCGATGCAATTGTCTCGCCGCTCGCCTGCGCTACAACGAACCCATCCACGACCGGCGGCTAGCAGCGGCGGAAATCGAACGATTGCTCCAGCGACCGCTAGCCGATGGCAAACCTTCGCTGCTGGTGCTGCTCTGCGGTACCGAAACGTTCACTAGCTTTATTAAGTCTACCGTGGAGAAGTTGGAAATAGAAAATTGCTACACGTTTTAGCACCTAGGTCTAGGCCTTGCGCGAGGACGATTTGACCGTGTGCCGGCGGATCTTTTCCTTCTCCCGCTCGAGCGTCTTGCCGGCCGTGGCCTCCTCCAGGCCGCCACGCGTCAGCTGGTTAAAGTCGATGATCGTGAGGTGCGGTTTCGGCGGCACGCTCAGCATCTCGATCGGTGGCATCTTCGGTTCCGGCGCGGTCGACCCCGCCTGGCCCTTGCCCCTGCTGCCCACCTTCAGCCGGAAGTCGCTGGAAAAGTCGAGATTGCTGAACCGGGCCGCCTGTATGTTGGACAGCGAAAACTGGTCCTGGTGGATGTGGGGCCGCATCCGCAGTCCACCACCACCGCCGCCGTGCCCTGGATGGCCGTACATGTACCGCACCGGTGACCCATCCTCCGAGGTGGCACTGTCGTAGCAGATGGACAGATCCGTGTAGCTGATCGGTGCGTACGCCCGGGTCGTCTTGGGGCGCACCCGCACCTCGCTGCGCGTTTTCGACCGTGCCCGCGGGCGGTGCGTCCGTGGACGGCCCTTGCGCGGCCGCAGCTCGTCGACGGGCGGGATGGGCAGAATGTTGGTAAACCGGTAATACTCTAGAAACGTGCGGGCGAGGTTTCTTCCGATTCGCATGTCTGAAAGTAGAAAAGCCGGAATGGATAATCAACGCGCCAGTAAAAGAAAAAAAGAGTGTTGCTCGCGGCGCGCTGCACCTACACCCGTCCTCCGTGTACTGGGTGAGAATGTTGGTCCCGTTCAGGAAGTACCCGCACATCGACACCTCCAGCGTGTACGTGTTGACGTTGTCGCTGAGCGCCTCGACAAAGTAGCGCCGCGCCGTACCCGACTTCCGGTCGTCCGCGTTGAACATCATGTGCTCCTGGCAGAAGTCCTCGCACTTGGTCGCAAACAGCTTCGGGAAGACGAGATGCCGCTCGTACCGGTACACGTTGTCGTACGTGCTGCCGTAGATGAACGTCCCGGTCAGACTGGAGTGGGCGTGCAGATCGATCACAAAGTCCACCTGATAGCACTGCCCGAAAGGTGAAACGCGACAATATCAACCCCACTGGTCTGGTCTGCCCAACCCCCTCGTCCTACCCTCCCCCCATCGGACTTACACTGGAATTGTCGTACTCCTTCAACATCTTCATCACAGCCGATAGGGTGGGGTGCGTGTACTGGGACAGCCGGTTCCACGAGCGGTTCAGATCGTGCCCGATAACGTTGCACCGGTTGTTGCCGAGGAACACGCCGTCCGGATTGAGCATCGGCACGATCTTGAACACCACGTGCTCGCGCAGCGCCTTCGAGATGGGCTGGTTGGCGGCGGCCAGGAACTCGATCAGCCCCTGCACCACGTACGAGGCGGGCGACTCGCCCGGATGTATGCGTGCCAGTATGACGACCATGTGGATCACGTTCTTCGGATCCATCTTATCCGGTTTCTTCACGTCGTCGAACGTGATCAGCTCGAGTTTGCGATTTTGCTAGAAACAACACACGAACGCAGGGGGTTTTGAAGTGGAAATGTTCACCACACCGAGTCCCACCACACTTACGATGCTCATGCCGAGCGAGGACCGCTCGAACGCTTCCGGAAACTTCAACTCGACCGCGTTCAGGTACGCCTGCATCTTGGAGTAGGAGTAGGGAAAGGTAAGCGCGAACTGGTAAACCTCATCCTCCTTGTCGAACCCGAACGCGAAGCTCAGCACGTAGTGGTTCTGGTGCACCGGCGACTTGTAGTAGAACACCTCGCACCGGGGCAGCCGCTGCCACTTGGGCCGGCTGGTCGACTTTACCAGCGGCGTCATGCCGTCCTTGAACAGGTTGCGGCTCTTGTTCATGTTGACAATGTTGAAGATGACGCGCTGGTCCTGCTTCACGTTGTCCACGGTGAAGTTGAACCAGAAGCGGTACCGCGGATTGCACGTGTCCGGCCGCAGGAACAAATCGTACTCGAACTCGCCTACTAGGTCGACCCGCCCGAGGTTGCCCGTTTCGAACGCCGCATCGAAGCACAGGTGGCCCCGTTTTGCTTTGCCACTGTGTCCTGGTTTGGGGAAGAAGACAGACAAAGAAGGGAAGTTGCATTATATTTTAATTCGTTTCAAATAGAATTCACGCAAAATAGAAATTTTACCATTTTCCTGTTTTTTTTTTTTTTTGAATTTCAAAAACACGCCGAAAACTAAGCTAAGACACACGGGCTGAGAACACAGCTGCACCTGCTAAACGCATGCGTGTTTTAGCGCGGGAGAGTGCGAGCGAGCACGATAGCGCTCCCACTCGCCGGCAGTGCCGCGTGCGCGCAAGCGAAACAGCACCATCTACCCACCCCGCACGTTGGTGTGTTGGTGTGCGCACTTGCAGGTCGGGAAAAGCCACACCACACACAGAGACGTCATTACTTCTTGGATCTTCTTGACGAGCGGAAGCTACTTTTGCCCGTGTGAACTACGATTGTTGTGCGTTAAACAAAGCAGGTAGAGCAAGAGAGAGGTAAGCAGTGTTCCCCCCATCCCACTCACTCCCGATGGGTATTGGTGGGCCAGTCCGCTTCCCCCCTCCGAGCGGTAGCGCTAGCGCTCCACAAGGGTCAACCAAAGGCGCGTTATTCCCGGGAAGAAAAGAACGCGCTTCGTGTCCCCCCGAGTGAAGCGAAAAGTGAAAACTCTATTGGCAATCGTTCACCCTTTCATTGGTGTGTGTGTGTGTATGTGGCTACAGAAGGGACACTAGCGAGAGGTGTGTGTGTGTGCGCTGGTAATATGCTTCGCAATGTGTTGTGAAGGCTCGCGCGCTTGAACATTGACACGGTGTGGCGATGAATGAACATGATGTTGGCCAGCAATTTTTGAATGTGCCTCGATCGCGCGCGCGATGTTCCACCGCCAGCGACGCCATTTTGTTGTGTGAGCAGCGATACTAAGCTGGAAGTAGTTGGTGTATTGGGAGGGGGTTGGGGAGGCGCTGGTGCTGATGCGTTTCAATTGTGGACTGCGTTGTCGAATTCCCCCCCAAACCCACCAAATGGAGTTTATTTTTTCTCACAATTTGAAGCACAAAATTATGTTATTATGTGTTGTGTGATTGATTTTCGCGTCATTTTAACTGCATTTGCTTGACGAAAAAAAAAAACGGTTCAAGGTATTGTGCGCAATCGTTATTTTGAGAGAATGTTCGAGTGTGTGTGCGTGTGCAGTTTGATGAAATGAAATTTAAACAACACGCAACGTCCAGAATTGATGGACAAAGAATGATTGTTTAATAAATTTGTTATCTTTTCGCATTGTTTTGATATTTTGTCGAAACAACATTATTTAAATTTTAATGTTTGTTTTGTTTAGTTTATCAGATTTAAATCGAATGGAAAACAGCGATTTTTGCACTTTTGCGCGTTAATACCATGTAAAATATTTTCCCATTTTCTATTGTTAATTTTTGCACCCCACCGCATTTTATTGGAATTATGTTTTTGTTTTGATTGAATGTTATGGCCTGCTGGGATAAAGGGCAGCCGACATCTTGGATTTAGGGATTTCTTCACCGTGCAAGAATAAGGCTGGAATTAATTCCACCGCTTGTGGTTAAGAAGGAAAAGTATGTGTTTGGTTGGCTTGGGTTATTGATTTTCTCGAGCTTTTTGGCGGGGAGCGTCAGTGCGCATGTCGCCCCGTTTCACAAGCGGCTGGCTGACTTTCGAAGAAGCAGAAACCGGTTTTCCACCTTCTTTTTCATGCCAAGCGAGAGGGAGGGACAAACTCAGCGCGTGTTTGAGAGAGCAAAAGAGAGCGATTAGGTTGTATCGAGTCCACCACCACTCGTTTCTACTACTG
Source organism: Anopheles melas (assembly GCA_000473525.2). NCBI lineage: Eukaryota > Metazoa > Arthropoda > Insecta > Diptera > Culicidae > Anopheles > Anopheles melas. Next base: position 5,430 of record AXCO02007017.1, on the reverse strand, counting down.
CATTTTGGTGTTTTGTTCTAACGAAACTTTTCTTTTTTTTTTCTTTTTCATCGAATCCCCCCGTAAATAATATGGTGTAGATGGCACGTACCAAGCAGACCGCCCGTAAGTCGACCGGAGGAAAGGCTCCGCGCAAGCAGCTGGCCACCAAGGCCGCCCGTAAGAGCGCCCCGTCCACCGGTGGCGTGAAGAAGCCGCATCGCTACCGTCCCGGTACGGTCGCGCTGCGTGAAATCCGTCGGTACCAGAAGTCGACGGAGCTGCTGATCCGCAAGCTGCCGTTCCAGCGGCTGGTGCGTGAGATTGCGCAAGATTTCAAGACCGATCTGCGCTTCCAGTCGGCCGCCATCGGCGCCCTTCAGGTAGGAAACGTTTCTTTTGCCAGCCGGGGGGAAAAAACTCTTCCCTCCGTAGTGTAATACCTTTCTTTAATACTCATTTTTCCCAACCAACACACGCACACACATCCGCAGGAGGCCAGCGAAGCTTACTTGGTCGGTCTGTTCGAGGACACCAACTTGTGCGCGATCCACGCCAAGCGTGTCACCATCATGCCGAAGGACATTCAGCTGGCACGCCGCATCCGCGGCGAACGTGCTTAAGAAGCATATTGGATTAGTAATAAAATTTTCTTAAAACACTATATTATAATTTTAAACAAAATGATGCAACTACCATATGCGTAACAATGCGCGATGGAGGAAAGGATGGAGGAGCAGGAGGAGGAGAGCAAAGCAGAACTTTGATAAACATTGAACCCAAACTTTGATGAACCAGAACTTTGATAAAAACACATAACATTGAAAAATAAAACATGAAAAAAAAATGAAATCACCAAAACGAAAAACGATCGTTCGATCGATTTGGCGCTGCATATTTTCCAACAAGATTCGATCTCCCAAATCAGCTTGAAATGGGCAGCAAACGAAAGAGTTGCGATGGGTAGTAGACGCAATTGCACGTATATGTGGCGCACAGGCTCCGTCTGTCGCCAATTGATTGATTGGATTGATTGAACCGTACATTCATAAGTATTTGGAAAAATAAATAGGTCAACGTTCGATGTTGCAAATTACAATAACATACGATTATCGATAATATTAATGCAAAAAAAAAGAATACAACAATTATCTAGACATATTCTGCATTTCTCTTCATCTTACAACAAAAACACTATTACTACACTCTCGGAAACCCCGGTATTTCATCCCTGGGAGCACAATCATCCTTTCTCGCTGTGTCCAACAGACCACTAAACCTGACAGAGCAAGCAAGCTTTTGATTTGTCGTTGCCTGGGATGGCGAGAAGCGTTTCCGAAGCAAATTAACCGTAACCATGCGTGTCCAGTAAATAGTACCGGCAATCAATGGCTTAATTATAACACACAATTATTAGCAGTTCGTCAACCGTATATAATTGAGGCCCCCCTATTTTCACAGTAATTCGTAATAAAATCTTAATGGAAAAATACATTTTCTAGATGGTTAATTTCGATGGCACTTTCTTTTCTCCGAAGTACAGTCAGCTAATTCCAATCCGAAAAATGATGGTGCAAAGAGATGAAGGTGTTATAATAATTAACATTTCACTGCAGCCTGAGTTCTACTACTACTACTACTACTACAGCATTGCACCACTTACCTGGAGGTCGAACGATTACACGGCTCACATTTCCAAGTCCTCCCTCACCGTCGCTGTCGTCACTGTCTGGAAAAGGATGAAACAGACCACAAACACAAAACGTATTAGAGCGTTTGCCAGCGAAGGGAAAACACTACATTAGAACTTTTTGATTTTAGCGCAGTGGCAACACCTTCTTCCGCCCGCTGATACATGCTCGTATGGGCGAGCGGATCACACGCATCCGGATTCATGCTGGGTGGTGGGGTGGGAAGGTATGCCTGTTCGTGGAGCCACCCGAAAACAACGTCGATAAAAACAGCTATTCCCCTGTTCGCGAGACGATGATCCTTCGTTCTTCGAATGTTTGCACCGGAGGTCCGTCGGGATCGAATGGGTGCAACTTACTGAAGCCCTTCAACAGATCGAAATCACACCAAAGACGCCGACCGTGTGTGTGTGTGTGTCTTGCCTTGCCCGGGGGTATCTCAAAGCCTCACCCCCACCCCTAACAGCCAAAGCTCCTATTTTCTTGGTGGAGTTGAAGAACCTTCGGACCAGGACCTTCTCTTCTAACCCGTGTGGAGCCCCACAGATGGGAATGATGGAGATGTTGGTGCAAAAGGTGTGGCGCACAGCACACACACACCCGCCCATACGCACTCCCCCTTTATGGGGCCATTACAGGGAGATGGACCCCATACGTTGGGTGCAAAACGCGACTCAGCCACACTCAGTGTGTGTGAAGTGTGGCAGGCCCATAATGCATGCACACACCACCATTACCATCATCGGGGTGGTAATGGCTGCGTACATTGGCCACGTGGTCTCGTGCGAGTTTCTATGCTTGGAACCACACTTGGGCGGGCTTGGGGATGGTGAACCAGGCCCACTTGGGGACGTTATGGGTTATGGGAATCCCCTCGTTTGCGTTTGCCTGTCTATCAAACATAATGTGCAATATTCTATTGCGCCTATCGAAGAGGAGAAGGAGAGAGCGAGGGTGCGTGATGTTACGGTGTGTACGGGCAGTAACGGTGGAAATGCATGAATCTTTCTGGGAGGGGGGGGGGGGGCGCGAGCGGCGACCGCCCAGATGCACACAACCAACCAAGCCTCGACGCGTCAAAGCTAATGAGGCTCCACCAAGGTACGTCGTCCTTCGTGCAAAATTTCCCGCGTGGCAACGAATGCAACGGTTTGCAAACGGCACCTTTACACCGTGTGGCCGATAAACGAACCGATGCCTCGGCACGATTACCATCAAACAGTAAAGGTAGAATGTGGCAGTTACCACCGATCCGTCGCTGCAGCCGGGCTGAGTGGAGCAAGTGTTGGTTGGAAATCAATTTTGAGAAAGTTTCACCTTCTATTTCTCGGGCGATATAGCGAAATAAGCGGCAGCGTTGAAGACTAGTTCTCGTGTATTTGCGTTTAACATGCAACGTGTTCCGACGGGCTTGTTTTCGGTAGTCAACGATTAAGTGGTTTTGATAAAGAAGTAGTGCTGTGTGCGGTAGTTTCTAAGAATAACTTACGTGCTGACGAGTTCATAGTGTTGTGATTACCCGCTGGAGTTTGTTAAATATGGTGCTGGAATTTACGCTAGTTTCTTTCCGTTTTGAGATGGGTGGATAGTTGCATGTTGAGCCAAACATCCCATATCGAAGGGGCACCTGGAAGCCGCCCCACTTCGCCCATCGTTGTTGTGCCCGTTTAATTAAGCCAACGGAACCCCGCCGGGATGGCTCGTATATGCCGCTCGTGCCACCAGGTACGTAGGCGCAAGAACACAAGCTCCGATGCGAGTAATGCTGCGCTGGCGGCCATACCAGCGGCCAGCAGTACAAACGCGAACTTCACATCCTCTAAAAGGATCTGCTCGGTGTGCGTACTGCTCTGCCGGTTGCACTTGGGCCGGGGCGTGTAGTACCGCGCGTGATGGTACGCCAGCAGACCTCTTTCCTTGATCAGCTGCAGGTTCACCTTGAACAGCTCCCGCAACGGGCTGCCCTTGATCAGGGGCAGATGGACGGGACGCTGGGGATAGATTTGAACCTGCTGCAGCTCACAGATTTCCCGCTCGGTGAACGTTTCTGCAAAAGGCGTTTTGGGCCGTATAAGGTTAGTCAAGCTCTGTTGGTGGACGGATCCCCAATGGTCCGGACACGCACCTATGATGAGTGCATTGCCGTACGAAGTTTCACAGTGAAACGCATACCCGCCCTGCCGGACCAGCTGCATACCGAACGACAGGTTCACGAATCCTCCATACCTGCTGGGCAGAACCTTCGTTTCGTACAGCTTCAAGGCGGCCGGATTGTTGGTACGCTGCAAAAAAAGGTAGGCAAACAGTCGTATAAAATAACAACCCTCCACACTCTCGCTCCCCTAAGCGTTACGAGAAAAAAGTCACGGTGGTAGCTCAGATTCTCGACCGTCATCTGTATCTCGCTGTCCACCAGCCGCTCCAGTGTGTTGATCGTCTTTGGCGGTGTGATCAGCTGATAGCCCACGATGAAGGAGCAGTAAAATTGGAACAGGATCATCGAGGAGCACATCGCGACCAGCACCAGCACCCGGTTCGAGCTCCACCTAATGATGCGATGATGGATGCCCTGCTGGCATACCATTCCCAGCGTGCCGAGCAGCGACTGTTCCACCAGCCAGTCGAGAGTTGATCTACTGCGACCTGTCCGGTGAATGCAGACGATCAGCAGCGCGATCAGTAGTGCTACCGCGCCAAAGATCAGGCTAATAGCAAGCCAAACAATGGTCGTGAACGGAAGCATGAAGATGTTGCTATTGTTCAAACTTTTCGGATGCCGGAACACGGTGTAGAAGCTGCGGGAAAGACAGAGAGGGTGAGAGATGGAGATAACAGTGTGCAGTGTACTGTCCCCATAAGACTCGTACGTTCCGTGCGCTATTTCGATGGTGGTTTGGAAGATCGCGATACGCTCCGTCGTGAGTCCAAAGGGAGTAGTCACAAAATCGACCTGTTTGGATTGTAGCTGGCCCACTATGCCTAGTGACGAGTTTTTGCCGATCAGATCAAACCGCCAATCTTCGGTTAATAGCACTATGAGCCTATTGGAGAGTGGTGGAATATAGGCAGATTCTTCTATTAGAACAAATGTATTCTTCCAACTCTAGGAAGTGAGATGAGCTACTTGAAATTCAGCTTCATCTCTAGCAACTTCACCAGCTGATAGCTGTGTATGGTTGCGGTGTACGATGTCTGTCTCTTTACAGGGTTGAGGTACTCGATGAATGATTGCGACTGTAGTTTGTCAATGGTCTACAAAGAGGAGGAAGCAGCATTTAGATCCTCCAAACAATTTCCAACCAAGAAGACTCCATCTCACCGCTAGCGCTGTCCACAGCTCAATGCCTTCCAGGTCCTGGCTGCGAGCCCGTCTTTTGGGCAGGTGGTTCAACGAAGAAACTGTTCCCAAGAGCTCGAAACTAACCCGGCCCCCACGGCGCTTAACGGTCCCCCGTACATCATACACTTCGAAAATCCTGGGAACATCTGCACGATCGCCACGATCGAACACTAGCATGATGGAGGCATCGTAGTTAATGTTCTGAGCCGACAGCAAACAGGTCACCTGCTCAAATTTGCGTCCACCAAACATAAGCCAATGAAAGGTATCATTGAAGTAGGCATTATCGGACAGGTGACTCAGTACTGACTCCATTCCGGAGCATTCCAGGTTGAGAGTGATGGCCGTTTTGTAGCGCTCGTAAAACATGTGCCATTGGAAGTGCCGTCGAAAGTGGGTGCCGGTCACGTCGAGGTAGTA